>OY979716.1:72540488-72671763 GCA_963855995.1 Muricea muricata
CTCCTCTCCCACCCCACCCTTAGGTTAATTTGAATTTTACCCCCAAAATCCGGGTTCCCGAAGCGCCGGGCGTAGGTAAAGAGCCTGGGTACGAGGTTGATCAGCGTTAGCCAGTCATGATAGTCCGCCATATTGTTGAGATCAGTGAGGATGACGTCATGACATACCAATTTTACTACCTAACTACCATGAGCAACGACTTTGAACTCCACTAGTGCGAAATTAGTAACCCTCGCCCCGGGTTTACGCCCGGAACAGCGCTTCGCGTCGTTGGCTCGGCGATTATTGTAGAAATTTTAAAAAGTATATAATGGCTATTGACAAAACATTCAAAGCTAATAATTTTGCAATAGTAATTTTGTAGAAACAGTGTTGGTACAGATAAGCTGTATAAATATCATTGTAAATGTCATGTTCAAGTGTTCAACATGAGAAGAAAAACTGGTATTTTCAAGCACTCTTGTATTTTCTATTTATTATATAAACTACAGTCTTTCCTAGCAATATAAAATATCCATAAGCTATGATTCTTAGTTGGGTGTAAAGCAATGATTTTCTGCTGTCCCAGCACGAGTGATCATGTGTAGTACTCTGATACTGATACTGTGCCAATATATCTCTTCTCATCGAAGTTTAAACTTGTCTGCTTTGAGTACTTTTTTTCAATGCATGACATGACAGATAGTTTTATAATATATAAATATTGTTGAAATTTTTGAAAGTATGTGATGTAAAATGATGATTTCTCATGTCCTGGCATGGGTGATTATTGTGCAATACTGTGATACTTATATTGTGCATCTGTGCCAGTAATATATTTCTTGCCTTCAAAGTTTAAACTTGTCTGCTTGTGAATGGACCATTCCCCTTTTAGACAAACTTTTAAATTAGGAATATTCATTAGCACAGCTGAAAAGAGCATCGCATACTTAGTAAAACTGTGAAGTTTTGTTGCCAAACATTATAAAATGTGGAAAATATAGTCCTGTGAAGTTTGCAAATTTTGTATACTTTGTATTTGGTGCGGAAGTGTAATCAGATTTCAAAATGTGATCACACTTTTCCACGCATAATACTAAAGTATACAAAATTTGCAAACTTTACAGGGCTATACTTTTCACATTTTACAATGTTTTGCTACCAAACTTTGCCATTTTACTGAATTTAGGATGCTCTTTCCAGCTGTGCTAGTGAATATTCCTAATTGAAAAGTTTGTCTAAAAGGGGAATGATCCATTGTCAATGTTCAAATTATATTTGAATACCTCTCTTGTTTAAATATTATTTGAGTACTTTTTATTTTTTTTATAACATAAGATAGTTTTGTAATATATAAATATAGTTGAAAGTATATAATGCTATTGACAAAACATTGAAAGCTAATAATTGTGCAATAACAATTTTGTAGAAACAGTGTTGTTACAGATAAGCTGTAGAATTTGTATTGGAGGAATAGCACTTTTTGGGTCAAAGTTCATTCAAATAACACCATGTGTATAAATGTATTTGATATCTCTACTCTGTGATGCTATATTTTTATGATTTTAATAATGAAAATATGATATCACAGAGTGGAGATATTGATTGATATGCCTCTAGCCAATGAGAGCTTTCGCCGGTCCGAAAGACCTCGATGATTTTCGATTAATGTTTTGATTTGATCTTGTTACTCATGTTCATCGAAGCAAATAATAAAATTTCGCTTTAAAAACTCTTCTATTTCTGTTGCCGTTTTATATGGAGACCTATCCTAATTTGGTAAGTGTTTGAAACATGACATTTGATAAACTGCAGTGTGAATTACAGCAGGTTTACCAAGTTGTATGGAACCACATGTAATAGCGTTTTAGCAAAGAATCAACCTCGTCATCTTCGAAAGGCAAGTACACCTCTTTGGAGGGCAAGTGAACCTCTTCGGAGGGCAAGTGAACCTCTTCGGAGGGCAATCACATCTCTTCGGGGATCATGTCATCTCTTCGGAGATCCTGTCAGTCTGTTCGGAGATCGAATCAATCTATTCAGAGATCCTGTAAGTCTGTTCGAAGTTCAAATCAGTCTCTTCGGAGATCAAATCAGTCTCTTTGGAGATCAAATCAGTCTCATCGGAGATCAAATCAATGCCTTGAGAGGACCCAAAATAACCCTCAGGAGAAAAATGGGTATCAACCATCAACAAAATCTGCTGTGAGTCACAATCAAAGTATAAATTATAAAATGTCACATAAACATGCCCATCATGAATACTGACGTGACGCGCTCTCGCGCGAAGGTGCGAGCTAATTTCGCTCCGCGTTTATTGCTAATTTTTTTCACTTTTTTTACAAATTTCATCGGGAAACTTTACTGGATTGCAGATAAAGAAACGTTTTTCTGGATCAAGTAAAATTGTGTCAATTGAACGCTGGGCTATCTCACTTCGTGTGGAATTAGACTGTTTTAAAGCTCAATTTGTTTTGGAACCGTTAAGTTGATTCCGTTAAATTCTCACGACAGCATACAGCGCACGCGACAACAATATACGCCAGTGAAAGTATTACAAAATTAAAATTAGAACCTCTTTAGAACAAGTTGCCATTCTTTCATTCTTTAGTTTTAATTTTTTCAATTAAATCTTGTTAAAATTGTAAAATCAATAAACTCATGATCTTGTGTGCAGTCTTCAAATTTATCCTGGTTTACCTGTTGGCTGGTTCTGTGGCAGCGAATTCTAAAATCGATGTCTTTATTAAAGATAATTATCATTTTGTAAACTAGAATTACGGAACAACGAGAAATTGGACATGTATTATTAATAACCGGCCATGCTTCGTTTTATTTATCCAACGTAAACATTTGAGACGAAGACTTCACTATTACGCCAATTGTCAATCAACTTTCAACCCGACTGTTTTATCAGCATTGTTGCTAAAGTGTGGAGACATTCATCCTAACCCAGGGCCAACTAACGGCGCTAATTCATCTCGTAACGACAACTGTGACTCATGTAAACTGCAACCGGAGCAAAGTCAGACAAACTTGTCTTGCATGTACATGAACGCTAGGAGTCTAAAAAAGATCATGTATGTGCAAGATAACCCAATACATTTCCAATCTGAGCAAATTCCAAGAGTTACTTTATTTGGAATCAGTTGATAAAATGTTCGTAACTCAAACTTGGCACAATAAAATCTTACCAAATGGCTACAATATATTCAGAGCTGACCGATCACTGGGACGGACTGGAGGTGGAGTTCTTATTGCAATCAAGCATGGTACTTTCATCAGTTGCCACCAAGTTTTTTTCCCTTTCTTCTGCAAACTTGGAAGCTGTTGCTTTAGAGTGCACATTACCCAATCACACGAAATGGCTATTAGTATGTTGTTACAGGCCACCTGACAGTAACGAAATGTCTGATTTCAGATCCTTAGCTAATAACTTATTCCCTGGTTATGACAAGATCATCATCGTTATGGACTTTAACCTACCAAATATCTCTTGGGCAGACTCGACCTATACGTCAGTTGGTTCTTTGAGTCAGAATTTCTGCAATGTCTTAGATGACTACTTCATGTCCCAACTTTGTCTTGTGCCTGCTAGAGAGTCGAATATTCTGGATCTAATAATCACAAACCAACCTGAACTTGTTACATTAACAGAGATATATCCTCCAATGGACTTTGGTATGAGTTCTGACCACAATATTATCGAGTTTCATTTCTCCTGCGGTTGCAATGCTATCTATCCTAATAAACGCTTGATCTACGACTACCGACAAGCTAACTTTGACGATCTACGAAAACGTCTAACAGAAATGGACCTTGTTTCCCTGTTAACAAATAATGGGACAGATTGCAGTATTGATATTGACTGGTCTACTTGGAAGTTCGCGGTGATGTCTACTATCAATGAATTTATCCCTGCTAAATGCGTATACTCTCGTCGCACTCCACCTTGGATTACCCGAAACATCCTACACCAGATCCGCAAAAAAATTGCAGTTTACGAAACAGGTATCGTTAGAAAGCAAATACAAAATTATATAACATATGAAATTTTTAAAAAATCCTATACGATTGCGGACGAGAAAATTGCAGTTTATTGAAGATGACTTGACAGCGTGTTTAGTTATTAGTTCTATAATTAAAATTCGTGAGCAAACACATCCAGTTTGACATAGAATTTTGCCGATTTATAAGGCTTGTGCCACCTATGAAACTGGTGTCATAAGAAACAAAATACAAAATTATATAACATGGAATTTTAAAAAAATCCTATACGATTGCGGACGAGAAAATTGCAGTTTACTGAAGATGACTTGATAGCGTGTTTGAGTTATTAGTTCTACAATTAATATTCGTGAGCGGACACATCCAGTTTGACATAGAATTTCGCCTATTTATAAGCTTGTGGCACCTACGAAACTGGTATCATTAGAAAGGAAATACAAAATAATATAACATACAAAATTTTTAAAAAATCCTATACGATTGCGGACGAGAAAATTGTAGTTTATTGAAGATGACTTGACAGCGTGTTTAAGTTATTAGTTCCACATAATTAAAATTCGTGAGCGGACACATCCAGTTTGGCATAAAATTTTGCCTATTTATAAGCTTGTGCCACCTACAAAACTGGTATCGTTAGAAAGCAAATACAAAATTATATAACATATAAAAATTTTGAAAAAAGCCTATACGATTGCGAACGAGAAAATTGTAGTTTATTGAAGATGACTTGACAGCGTGTTTAAGTTATTAGTTCTACATAATTAAAATTCGTGAGCGGACACATCCAGTTCAACATAGAATTTTGCCTATTTATATGCTTGTGCCACCTACGAAACTGGTACCGTTAGAAAGCAAATAAAAAATTATATAACATATGAAATTTTAAAAAATCCTATACAATTGCGGACGAGAAAATTGCAGTTTATTGAAGATGACTTGACAGCGTGTTTAGTTATTAGTTCTATAATTAAAATTCCTGAGCAGACACATCCAGTTTGACATAGAATTTCGCCTATTCATAGGCTTGTGCCACCTACGAAACTGGTGTCGTGAGAAAGAAAATACAAAATTATATAACATATGAAATTTTTAAAAAATCCTATACCATTGCGGACAAGAAAATTGTAGTTTATTGAAGATGACTTGACAGCATGTTTAAGTTATTAGTTCTACATAATTAAAATTCGTGAGCAGACACATCCAGTTTAACATAGAATTTCGCCTATTTATAGGCTTGTGCCACCTACGAAACAGGTATCGTTAGAAAGCAAATACAAAATTACATAACATATGAAATTTTAAAAAATCCTATACGATTGCGGACGAGAAAATTGCAGTTTATTGAAGATGACTTGACAGTGTGTTTAGTTATTAGTTCTATAATTAAAATTCACAAGCGGACACATCCAGTTTGGCATAGAATTTCGCCTATTTATAGGCTTGTGCCACCTACGAAACAGGTATCGTTAGAAAGAAAATACAAAATTATATAACGTATGAAATTTTAAAAAAATCCTATACGATTGCGGACGAGAAAATTGCAGTTTATTGAAGATGACTTGACAGCGTGTTTAGTTATTAGTTCTATAATTAAATCTCCTGAGCAGACACATCCAGTTTGACATAGAATTTCGCCAATTTATAGACTTGTGCCACCTACAAAACAGGTATCACTAGAAAGCAAATACAAAATTATATAACATATGAAATTTTAAAAAAATCCTATACGATTGCGGACGAGAAAATTGCAGTTTATTGAAGATGACTTGACAGCGTGTTTAGTTATTAGTTCTATAATTAAAATTCCTGAGCAGACACATCCAGTTTGACATAGAATTTCGCCTGTTTATAGGCTTGTGCCAACTACAAAACTGGTATCATTAGAAAGCAAATACAAAATTATATAACATATCTAATTTTACAAAAATCCTATACGATTGCGGACGAGAAACTTGCAGTTTATTGAAGATGACTTGACAGCGTGTTTAGTTATTAGTTCTATAATTAAAATTCCTGAGCAAACACATCCAGTTTGACATAGAATTCCGCCTATTCATAGGCTTGTGGCACCTACGAAACTGGTGTCATAAGAAAGAAAATACAAAATTATATAACATGAAATTTTTGAAAAATCCTATACCATTGCGGACAAGAAAATTGTAGTTTATCGAAGATGACTTGACCGCATGTTTAAGTTATTAGTTTTACATAATTAAAATTCGTAAGCGTACACATCCAGTTTAACATAGAATTTCGCCTATTTATAGGCTTGTGCCACTTACGAAATTGGTATTGTTAGAAAGCAAATACAAAATTATATAACATAAGAAATTTTAAAAAATCCTTTACGATTGCGAACGAGAAAATTGCAGTTTATTGAAGATGACTTGACAGCGTGTTTAGTTATTAGTTCTATAATTAAAATTCGTGAGCGAACACATCCAATTTGACATAGAATTTCGCCTGTTTATAGGCTTGTGCCAACTACAAAACTGGTATCATTAGAAAGCAAATACAAAATTATATAACATATCTAATTTTTAAAAAATCCTATACGATTGCGGACGAGAAAATTGCAGTTTATTGAAGATGACTTGACAGCGTTTAGTTATTAGTTCTATAATTAAAATTCCTGAGCGGACACATCCAGTTTGACATAGAATTTTGCCGATTTATAAGGCTTGTGCCACCTATGAAACTGGTGTCGTGAGAAAGAAAATACAAAATTATATAACATATGAAATTTTTAAAAAATCCTATACCATTGCGGACAAGAAAATTGTAGTTTATTGAAGATGACTTGACAGCATGTTTAAGTTATTAGTTTTACATAATTAAAATTCGTAAGCGTACACATCCAGTTTAACATAGAATTTCGCCTATTTATAGGCTTGTGCCACTTACGAAATTGGTATTGTTAGAAAGCAAATACAAAATTATATAACATAAGAAATTTTAAAAAATCCTTTACGATTGCGAACGAGAAAATTGCAGTTTATTGAAGATGACTTGACAGCGTGTTTAGTTATTAGTTCTATAATTAAAATTCGTGAGCGAACACATCCAGTTTGACATAGAATTTCGCCTGTTTATAGGCTTGTGCCAACTACAAAACTGGTATCATTAGAAAGCAAATACAAAATTATATAACATATCTAATTTTTAAAAAATCCTATACGATTGCGGACGAGAAAATTGCAGTCTATTGAAGATGACTTGACAGCGTTTAGTTATTAGTTCTATAATTAAAATTCCTGAGCGGACACATCCAGTTTGACATAGAATTTTGCCGATTTATAAGGCTTGTGCCACCTATGAAACTGGTGTCGTGAGAAAGAAAATACAAAATTATATAACATATGAAATTTTTAAAAAATCCTATACCATTGCGGACAAGAAAATTGTAGTTTATTGAAGATGACTTGACAGCATGTTTAAGTTATTAGTTCTACATAATTAAAATTCGTGAGCAGACACATCCAGTTTAACATAGAATTTCGCCTATTTATAGGCTTGTGCCACCTACGAAACAGGTATCGTTAGAAAGCAAATACAAAATTACATAACATATGAAATTTAAAAAAATCCTATACGATTGCGGACGAGAAACTTGCAGTTTATTGAAGATGACTTGACAGCGTGTTTAGTTATTAGTTCTATAATTAAAATTCGTGAGCAAACACATCCAGTTTGACATAGAATTTTGCCGATTTATAAGGCTTGTGCCACCTATGAAACTGGTGTCGTGAGAAAGAAAATACAAAATTATATAACATATGAAATTTTTAAAAAATCCTATACCATTGCGGACAAGAAAATTGTAGTTTATTGAAGATGACTTGACAGCATGTTTAAGTTATTAGTTCTACATAATTAAAATTCGTGAGCAGACACATCCAGTTTAACATAGAATTTCGCCTATTTATAGGCTTGTGCCACCTACGAAACAGGTATCGTTAGAAAGCAAATACAAAATTACATAACATATGAAATTTTAAAAAATCCTATACGATTGCGGACGAGAAACTTGCAGTTTATTGAAGATGACTTGACAGCGTGTTTAGTTATTAGTTCTATAATTAAAATTCGTGAGCAAACACATCCAGTTTGACATAGAATTTTGCCGATTTATAAGGCTTGTGCCACCTATGAAACTGGTGTCATAAGAAACAAAATACAAAATTATATAACATGGAATTTTTAAAAAATCCTATACGATTGCGGACGAGAAAATTGCAGTTTATTGAAGATGACTTGATAACGTGTTTGAGTTATTAGTTCTACAATTAATATTCGTGAGCGGACACATCCAGTTTGACATAGAATTTCGCCTATTTATAAGCTTGTGGCACCTACGAAACTGGTATCATTAGAAAGGAAATACAAAATAATATAACATATAAAATTTTTAAAAAATCCTATACGATTGCGGACGAGAAAATTGTAGTTTATTGAAGATGACTTGACAGCGTGTTTAAGTTATTAGTTCTACATAATTAAAATTCGTGAGCGGACACATCCAGTTTGGCATAAAATTTTGCCTATTTATAAGCTTGTGCCACCTACAAAACTGGTATCGTTAGAAAGCAAATACAAAATTATATAACATATAAAAATTTTAAAAAAAGCCTATACGATTGCGAACGAGAAAATTGTAGTTTATTGAAGATGACTTGACAGCGTGTTTAAGTTATTAGTTCTACATAATTAAAATTCGTGAGCGGACACATCCAGTTCAACATAGAATTTCGCCTATTCATAGGCTTGTGCCACCTACGAAACTGGTGTCGTGAGAAAGAAAATACAAAATTATATAACATATGAAATTTTTAAAAAATCCTATACCATTGCGGACAAGAAAATTGTAGTTTATTGAAGATGACTTGACAGCATGTTTAAGTTATTAGTTCTACATAATTAAAATTCGTGAGCAGACACATCCAGTTTAACATAGAATTTCGCCTATTTATAGGCTTGTGCCACCTACGAAACAGGTATCGTTAGAAAGCAAATACAAAATTACATAACATATGAAATTTTAAAAAATCCTATACGATTGCGGACGAGAAACTTGCAGTTTATTGAAGATGACTTGACAGCGTGTTTAGTTATTAGTTCTATAATCAAAATTCATGAGCAAACACATCCAGTTTGACATAGAATTTTGCCTATTTACAGGCTTGTGGCAACTACGAAACTGGTGTCGTTAGAAAGCAAATACAACATTATATAACATATCAAATTTAAAAAAATCCTATACGATTGCGGACGAGAAAAATCAGTTTATATAAGATGACTTGACAGCGTGTTTAGTTATTAGTTCTATAATTAAAATTCCTGAGCGGACACATCCAGTTTGACATAGAATTTTGCCGATTTATAAGGCTTGTGCCACCTATGAAACTGGTGTCATAAGAAACAAAATACAAAATTATATAACATGGAATTTTTAAAAAATCCTATACGATTGCGGACGAGAAAATTGCAGTTTATTGAAGATGACTTGATAGCGTGTTTGAGTTATTAGTTCTACAATTAATGTTCGTGAGCGGACACATCCAGTTTGACATAGAATTTCGCCTATTTATAAGCTTGTGGCACCTACGAAACTGGTATCATTAGAAAGGAAATACAAAATAATATAACATATAAAATTTTTAAAAAATCCTATACAATTGCGGACGAGAAAATTGTAGTTTATTGAAGATGACTTGACAGCGTGTTTAAGTTATTAGTTCTACATAATTAAAATTCGTGAGCAGACACATCCAGTTTGGCATAAAATTTTGCCTATTTATAAGCTTGTGCCACCTACAAAACTGGTATCGTTAGAAAGCAAATACAAAATTATATAACATATAAAAATTTTAAAAAAAGCCTATACGATTGCAAACGAGAAAATTGCAGTTTATTGAAGATGACTTGACAGCGTGTTTAGTTATTAGTTCTATAATTAAAATTCCTGAGCAAACACAGCCAGTTTGACATAGAATTTCGCCTATTCATAGGCTTGTGGCACCTACGAAACTGGTGTCATAAGAAAAAAAATACAAAATTCCCATACGATTGCAGACTAGAAAATTGCATTTTCATGAAGATGACTTGACAGCGTGTTTGCGTGATTTACTTAATTTAGAATCTGCGCAGGATATAGCGCATTTGACTTAGAATTTCGCCTTTTTATATGCTTGCAGCACCTACAGAACTTGTACAGGTACAAAGTAAATATGATATTCTGTAAGATATTAAAATTTTAAGAAATCTTATAGAATTGCGGCGGAGAAAATTTTCAGTTTACTCGAGAAGACTTCAAATATCGTTTGTCTAATCATTTGTACTATTTCACCGTATATTTGGGGCATGAGATGGACCGCTTTGACTGAAAATTTCGACTATTATAGCTATTAAATATAGTTATTGTTGTTAACTGGTAAGAGGTGAGTGCTGTAGTTCCTTTCTAGTTCAGTTCGTTAGTTAAGTAATGACTATATCTGTTGGTATACTTTTGAACGATTGAAATGAGCGCGTGTGGTTTTTGAATGTCGTGTCGAATGACATGTCCAATGTCGTGCATATTTCACAGTAGTGACGTATGATGATGATGAAAGTGATGAAGAACATGAAGATTTCAGTGTTACAGAGAAGATACCAGCAAAGTTGATGTCAGATTACTATGGCAATGGACATTGTGTGTTTGTTGACAATTTTTATACATCTCCTAAACTTGCTGAGTACATGCCAGACAATAATACCTATTTGTGCGGAACAATTAATCGTAAAAGGCCCAATTATTCCAAGGAAATTGTGCTAAAAGAGCTTGAGGAAGGAGCGGCTGTTTTTTATCAGTCAGGGGAACTCCTTGCATGCAAGTATCAAGCTATGAAAAACAAAAGTAATAAACAACCAAAAATTGTCTATACCTTGTCTACTGCACACCCTGTAACCATGAAATCTACTGGTTAGGAGGACAAAGATGGTAACCCAATAAACAAACCATGAATGATTTTAGAATATAATGATCAGATGGGTGGAGTTGATCTTGTAGATCAGCAATTACATGCTTATCACACATTATGCAAAACATATAAATGGTACAGGAAATTGGCACTGAGATTGATAATGCAATGCATACTGAATTCCCACAAAGTATATCAGAAACATACTGGAAGTAAGGATGATTTACTTCCATTCATGCATAATGTTGTTGCTTGTTTGCTTGTATCAAGCCCAAGACTGAACAAGGAAATTTGCTTGAAGGACACTGTTCATCGACTCACTGGGAAGTATTTTCCAATGAAAAAGAAGCCTAATCCAGGTACCAAAGATCCAAACCCTACCAAGAACTGCAGAGTGTGTTATGCTCGAGGTGTAAATACCAACAAGGGAGCACCACTGAAAACTGTTTTTGTTTGTAGAACCTGTCCATCGTGCCCAGGATTACATATTGAAAACTGCTTTGAAATATACCACATTATTTTGGATTACTCTGCCTAAGATTATTTTGGTGAGCAATCTTTTAACTTTTCTAAGTGTGTTGAAAGTAACTTGTTCGCTCTTACTTAAATTCATGAATTGATTGTAGTAACAAATGTCAGATATATAGTTGATCCGGTATGTAAATGCCTGTTACAATAAACAAGCATAGAGAAAAAATAAATTGTTTTTCATGCCAGTTCTTAACTAGTTGCTAATATACAAAGATAAGTTACCAAAAAATGAAGTTTTCGTTAAAAATAATGCAAAATATAACATAAATGGCTTTTCTAGGAAATCTCACAAAAATAGCAAAATGGACTTTATTACTTCTGGTCACATGACACTAATTCAGCAGTCAAACTTTGGGATTTTTCACAGTTTTGTAGCAGAATGTGATGAAAGTAAACCTCAACCACATTAGATGATAGTTGAGCAATATATTTGCAGCTTGAAATTATTTATTACCAAATAGTTGATTTTCACCAAAAGTATCTCAGGTACTGCAGGGTGGTAAGTGCTGGTAATGAAAGGGTTAAAAGTGGGGGGGGGGGGGCAGGGAATAGAGTTTGCACTAATTTTGTGAGATCCGTGCCAATGTATGCTTTATTATAAATAGTAATATGCATGCAAAGTAATTACAGATCCATTTAAGCTTTAATTTAGGGCAATGTGCATTTAGTTTCATGTTTTCTAGTAAGAATACGGTATGGTTTTCTCTATTTCAAATCAGCTGCAGCGAACTTTCCGAAGTTGCTTGTTCTGGTGGCGTTGATAATAAAATCGTTTGCAACAGATATGATGTGAATGGCGTCAGTTCGCTCCTTGTGAAAAAGCAATAACGCTAAGTTATTAAAACGCTTTTGCTCCACTTTCGATCGCAACCAAGTCAGAAGGTGGCCAGCCAAAGACAACGTTCTCTCTGCAGTTGCTGTTGTCGCTGGATAACTAAAATCAACTTGCAAATGCTGATGATGGAGCTAATTAAGCACCGTTGCTCTGGTTTAAGTGACTTCACAGAATTCAAAATATCATGGAAATTCACAATTCCATCGCCATTATTTAATGAAATCCTGAAAATAGGCAACTGAGCATAGAGCTCAAGACAATCGATATCGCCTTCAAAATGACTCTGTAAAAGCTGAACTTGCTCTTTCACTTAAACATCCTGAAGACCATTTAACAGTAGTGTTTCCAAATTTTGGTACGCCTGGAAACTACCTTGTGAAAATCGTGTTTTCATGGACGATATGAGTAAATCTAACGCTTCGTAGTACTTTCTTCGGTAATCGTCCTTGGCACTAGCTGGAAACTCCACAGCTGTCTCGCCGTAGTCATACCTTGGGTTTGGTTTTCTCTTTTGTGGTAACACAGGCGACTTGACAAAATTGTGCACTTTTGTCTTTTCTAGAACAGTTTAAAAAAAAACGATTAAAATCGCCGTTGTTTCATGTATTTTGCAACGCTTGAACCGTACGCCTAGCAGTGTTAAAACTTGACAACACAAACATTTTCGTACATTGTAGAGTTTTTGTGGGTAGCCGTGCGCGCGCGGTCAGCGGCTAACCACTACGTTACTGTGCTGGCTGTATGTCCCAATGTCTGATAGACAGCACATGCGCCGCTTATATGACGTAATTTGCACTGCGGTAATCTATGTTAAATGGTCGTTACTTTATGTAAGAAATTATAACAGAGTCCATGTCATGTGACTTATGTTTGACGTTGGCATTGGCTGCCGTTTTGTCTTGGTTGAGTTGTTCTTTCATGTTTTATGCTGCAAAGTGCAAGTGGAGAAAGGTAAGCAAAGTTTTGTACCATTTCTTCTGATTTCGTGTTAGTTTTATTGTATTTAATCGCCATTTCATTGCTCTTGTCGAAGACAAAGTTTCGACAGGATTTGTTGTTTGGCAAAAATCACTTGGAGCAAATTTGCTCGCACTGACGACTTTGTCAGGCACTTGTACGTGGGTTCCACGGTGTGGTTGAACATGTACTCAATAATAACCAGGAGCCGCTGTTGCTCGCACCGATTAGTGATCGGGTTACTACTATGTGAAAGGCCACGTATTAGACAAATAGACCTTGCCATTGTGCAGGTATCAAAGTTGAACCCAGCCATTGTGCAGGTAATAAAAGTAAATCCTTGCCCTTGTGCAGAAACGTTGAGCCAGCCTTGCTGGAATATTGAGCCAGTCTTACTAGAAAAGTTGAGCCAGTCTTGCTGGAAAATACAGACTACCTGCCAACCTGCAGGTTATCACAAATTTATTGACACTTGACTTGACAAACGTTAACTAAGAACACTGAATCTGGTGTTCTCTTTTTCAAAGTTACTTATACATTTGTAATTGTTGCTATTTAAAAGAGAATGGGAGTGACAATTGAAATATATCGATCACGAATTGGTTCACATCACAATTTTATGGAAGGCCAAAATTTAAAAAGTAACTTCCAAGGTCAATTTTGGAATGAAATGCTGCTAAAATTTTATATAAGTTTATTTTTACCTCCAAATGTGAAATTTAGGTTTATTATGATGCATAAAGATAATGAACAGTATGATCAGTGTGATGTTTATAACATTGTACAGTTGTTATTAAGCCTATCAAATGATGTGGAGGAAAACCCTGGTCCAAATATTGATGATATTGTGGATTTCTCTTGCCCGATTCATGCTAGCTTCAATCAAGGTAATTATTTGTTTGGATCAAATGCTGGAA
Organism: Muricea muricata; assembly: GCA_963855995.1. Lineage (NCBI taxonomy): Eukaryota > Metazoa > Cnidaria > Anthozoa > Malacalcyonacea > Plexauridae > Muricea > Muricea muricata. Next base: position 72,554,672 of record OY979716.1, read on the forward strand.
AACAGTGTGTAGCAATGTCATTAAGTGCAATTGTGTACAAAGAAGTCAAGTCAGTGAACATTTGAAACCAGTCTACTCTAAACACAATCATGGTATGTGGAGATAATTTATATGGTACAATCAGTCAAAGTATTAATAAAAACTATTTATTATTAACCGATGTGCCTGGGTTTGTTGCCATGAACAATATTACTTTTAACTTGGAATATCGTGATTCCTTTTCAGGTGCATTAATTATGACAGGGACTGCAGAGCGGTTTTTTATTGGTAGGGCTAATTGAGCACCGAAGGTGCGAAATATCTAGAAAGGAAACTTTTGAAATCAAGAGCCCTGAGATGCCTGGAAACACTTGTAATTTCAACAATCATCATGAAGTGGCATATAGTTTTTACCTCGATTCTTATCTTTTTAATGCAAACAGATGTATTGAATAAAAATTATTGGTGGGGCTTTAGCCCAGCCAGCCACCCCGCTCCGCGGTCCCTGTATGACTGTTAATAATGACCCTTTTGTTACCGTTAAGAATGCACTAAATGAAGTATTTCATTCTTTCAATTACAAAAGTTGTTTATTAACCATTGGTATGAATACTGTTGCTATCATGACACCATTTCCTGATGTGTTTAAAGTGTTTGATTCTCATGCAAGAGATCTTTATGGTATGCCTAGTATGTCAGGATATTGTGTTCTTATTTCAGTTGAAGGGATCCAGAATCTTGTTCAATATTTTCACTTGATGTCTCAGTGCAGTGCATCCAATGGTCACATTCCATTTGAATTAAAGGGTGTAACCTGTGTCAGGGTAATGGATGTTTGCAATGTTATTGGACAGTCTGTTTTGTCTGATAAAACAGAAATGGTTGGTTCACTTGAACCTGAGAATAGAGGGCTAACGTATGCCAAATGAAAAGAGAACAATAATGTTAGAAAAATAGAAAGACAAAATGAATCTTTGAAAGAAAAACAAGCTCGACTAGAAAAGGAACGACTTCGAAACAAGGACAAAAAAAACAACGAATCTCTAGAACGAAGAGAGCAAAGGCTTGCTAAGGTAAGAGAGTGTAATATCAGAAGAAATAATAAGCAACAAAATGAATCTCCTCAAGAAAAAAAAGCTCGCCTTGAAAAACAAAATCTTCAAAAGAAAATGTCGAGGAAAAATGAATCTCTTGAACACAGGGAGCAAAGACTTGCTAAATTAGGAGAGTATAACAAAAAGGGTAATAAACAACAAGGTGAATCTCCTCAAGAAAAAAAAGCTCGCGTTGAAAAACAACAACTTCGAAAGAAAAAGTTAAAGAAAAATGAGTCTCTGGAACAAAGGGAGCAGAGACTTGCTAAAACGAGAGAGTATGTAAGTAACAAAAGAAAAATAGAAAGCCAGAAGGCGTCTCCTGCCAGCAGAGGTCAAAAGCCATCAAAGCAAAAACGAAACATAGGTAATCATGAGCCTACTGATAAGCAAACCTTGACTGAAAGTGTGATAAGAAACTTTCATGAATCAGTGTCAACAGGACCACTGTATATCGGTACATGCTGTGATCAATTGTGGTATAGACAGTGTTTTTCCTGCTAATCAATTAACATTGAAAAATCCTAATATGGTGAAGTATCTGCAAGACATAGTAAAGTGTTGATAATATTACATGGATTTGTCAAACATGTGGCAAACATTTAAAAAAACGTAAAGTTCCTCCTTGTGCAATGTTAATGCAATGCAATTTCCCACAAAACCTAACTTTTTTGATCTGAATGAATTAGAATGTAGACTAATTGCTCCTGGATTGGCATTTCAAAAGACATACCAAGCCCCAAGGGGTGGGAAATTAAAAATTACTGGTAATGTTGTAAATGTTCCAGCAGATGTTAACAGTACTGTTAATATGTTACCTCGACTGGCAGATGACACTTGTACAATTAAGGTTCAGTTGAAAAGAAGATTGCAGTACAAAAGCTCTGCACTTTCATTAAACATAAGACTGGATAAAGTGATGCAAGCAGCTGCTCGGTTAGTGAATACAAGCCCTTTGTATCAAGATGAGGGAATTACTATTGATGAAAACTGGCTGAGAGAGGTACAAAATTCCCAGAATGAGACAACTATTTCCTCTGCAATCTCAAATGAAACTGACAATGAGACTATAGAAAACTCTGTGGAGGATGAATGGAGCAAAGACGAAACAGAGATACCAGCTGGTGTTACTGATACCATGTTGACTCCTCCTGATTATGTCAATAATAGTGAATGACAACAAATTTACAATATTGCACCAGGAGAAGATAACACACCATTGAGTGTATTTAGAGACCAGTATTCTGAGGAAATGGCTTACCCAGAAATATTTCTGGGACAAAAAAGACCAAATGATAAGCTAAGGTTAAAAAGTGTTTATTACAGTGAAATTTGTAAGTCTGAATTAAGACGATCAGATCGACGAGCTGCTATGTGTGTAGAAAACATATTTTTCAAAGCTAAAAAGTTGCAAATGAAAGTTTTAATTGGAAATCACAGATTGCTCTAAGAAAGAACAAATTAGGGAACAGAACACTAGCTGCAGGAGAGTTAAAAACGCCTGAAGGCTAACAAAGTTTGATAAACCATGATGACGGTTTTTGATTTCTAAGGACTTTGAAAGCGTCACCACCAGATTTTGAAAGAGCAAAAAGAGACCTGTTTGCTATGATCCGGCAACTAGGACCTGCATCGCTATTTTGCTGTTTTTCATTGGTTGAAACCAAGTGGAATCATTTATTATGAATTCTTGGTAACTTAATAGATCACAAAAATTATAGTGAAGAAGAATTGAACACTCTTACCTGGGATGATAGATGTCGTCTTATTTGAAGTGACCCAGTAACATGTGCCAGACATTTTGATTTTCAGTTTAATACATTTTTAAAGAATGTTTAAATGAATGAACTTGCTCCTGTAGGAAATATGAAGGACTGGTTCTATAGAGTTGAGTACCAACAACGAGGCTCACCTCACATTCATATGTTGATCTGGCTTGAAGGCAACCTCGTACCCAGGCTCTTTTACCTACGCCCAGCGCTGCAGCAAAGACCCTGGTATTGTTTGGTCACGTGCTTCCCAGAATCTGGGAAGTAGCAAAATTAATTTCTCAGGATAGGGTGGACAAGTCAAAGTTTTGTCACACACAAATCCGTGATGCAAAATTTGTGCGTCTATTACTAAAATTTCATTTGATTTCGAAGTTTTCTTGTTGTATCCGTTGTATCCACAAGATAAAAATTTACCTACGTCAATGCCTGCACATTTCTATCAAGTTACATATATATGGGATCAGGTTACACTGGCAATTCTGATTGCGGCTTATGTTTTCCTCGTGTTCAACTGTTGGGATTTCGGCTGCAAATGGCTTCAAAAGAGACTCTGAAAAAAACCTACGTCTCCTTTGCGACAAATATAGACCCGAAATCTTGTCATCTTTGCCGAAGTCCTGGTGATTCAAGTCATCAAACAAACATTTTTAAAGATTGCCGAGCATTTATATGGACATGCTTTGCGCAAGGAGCCTGGATTGCCTTCTCTTGTGTGTAGACCGTGTGAGTGTCAACTCAAACAAGCAATTGACTTTCGAAATGTGATTTCCAAGAGTCAACAAGAATTTGAAAGAAGTAAGACAACAGAAATTCGAATGAAACAGTTAGTAGAGGTGTCTCCGTCCATTCAAAAACCTTCAAAGTCTCGCACAGTCGGCACAGGCACTTCAGCAAGAAAGGCTCGAATGTCACTAGACTTCAGTTCAGCTTAAGTCGGTAAAGAATTATCAACAGCCATGGGAGATCTTCATGTTCAGGTTTGTTCCTTTGTTGTCATTTGTTTCTTTTTACTTTGTATGAGACCCAATGTGAATATGAAAAGCTATTCCCTTTTGTGCAAGATATTCAAATACTTATATCTAGTTATATGTAATATGTATTCAAAACAATAGATACTCCGAAGATCGATAACATTTTGAAATGTTGTCGATCTTCGGAGTATCTGTTGTTTTGTATTTTATCCTAAAAATACTCAGTGGTTCCCGAAATATGTATTCGTTTGACAACTATAAATAGGGTGGCGTATATTCAAGAAAAAATTGCTCCCCTCTACTCTATGTCGAAGAGTCATACATATTTTACAATAAAAATTTCAACATAAGCGACGTGTTGTGACAAACATAAACTGGCGCGCTTGTGTCTCAAACTACAATGTGTATTGGTGAAAACAAATGGGTATTTGGTTGATAATACATCGTTACACAACTATGTTATGATATATTTAACTTAAATATCCATATCATGGTGAGAATTTGTTTATAAAACCACCCCAATGTTTATGACACCCCAATGTGATTGAGATCATTTTCTTAGTTTTTTTTCTGGTGAAATTCAGGGTGAAATTTTTAGTCAATACATACTGTAACACAGTTCTCTTAAAATATCTTCCAGTACAAGCATATGAAATTGTAAAATGAAATAGAAAGAAAGCAGAGTTTATATGTATAGTACTCCGACACACAGCTGAGGGGTGTAATTCAACTTATTAATTGTGTTGCTTGAATATAGGCCAGCTTATGTATACTGTCTTTAGAATAGTTAATAGGGTCAATTGTTTCTATTTTACCCTATGACAAAGTTGTTCCATGCTGTTGCAATATTTCCCTAGACTGCAACATGCTCAGAGAAAAGTGGTAAAAAAGAAACAGGTCTGTTAGAAGCAGCAGACCATGAACTGATAGAGATTGCCAGAAAGGATGAGCCATCTGTACTCAGAAATAGGTCCTATAGTGGCATGTGTGAAGATAACTGGATGGATGAAGTGAGAAAAGAACTTTTAACTCGATGCCCTACAGTTGCCAGCATTCTTTCAACTCTACTAGACTGTTCCATGGAAAAGCCTGAGAAACGCCTTCCACCCTTATGCTTGTTATATGGGGTTATCATGTTCATACGATGCCATCATTTGAGTCGAATTCAACGAATCAACACCGTTCTTATGACAGAAGGGAAATCATCTGGAAATGTGAGTTATTTTGAAATACTTCAGCAGCTTTCAACATTGCATTACTCATATCTGTTAAATCTAATTGGAGCTCCTTTCACCCTCCAAAATTTTACTATTACCATTTAAATAAATTTTACTATTACCAAACTTCTTGTGAGCACAGTATAAAGATTATATATTACCTGTTGATTTGTGGTGCTCCTTACATAGCTAGTGCTAAAATTTTCTGCAATTCAGGCGAAAAAACTTTCCTGTGAGCACTGCTTGTGTGCTCACCTCCCTTTCTACACCTCTGCTCATCTTAATTAAACTGGTATATGTTATTGTACATTTTCTCACTGTTATTGATAATTGGGCCAATAAATTTTCATTATCATTAAACAAATTCCAGAAATAATATTCCGACTGTGCATATTAAGGGTGATGTAGACCATCTTCATATAAATTATTATTACTACTCATTATTTCTTGTTCATCAAAGCTTAAACTGAAAAAACGCTAACAGTTTTTAGCAAAAAAAAACCCCAGCATGACAGTGGGTCTTTCACAGAAATGACCAGCAATTAAAAGGCTTGTACATAGTTGTGCTGCCTTATGTAATTGCGTGCATAGACAACCAATATCTAAATTTATAGAATTTTGTACTTTGCAATTTTTATTAATCTCTAGATATTGTTTAAGTAACTGCAAAGTAAATTGAATTTTTTATTTTTAATTTAAGTTGTTTAATCACATGGAGAAGTATGGAATATGTCTGAGTCATTCCAACAAGTATACTGTGTTTGATGATATTGGTAGTCATTTCGTGGATCATGCCATTGAGTTAGTCAAAGCTGGAAAGAAATTTTGCTATGCTATTGACAATATAGACTGGGAAGAGAAAGTGCATGACATGAGATCCAGTCATCAGAATAGAAGTGTACATGCAGTTGCCACTAGTATGGTCTTCAGTCCAGTTCCGAGTGATCATCTACCTGATGATGGTCCACAACATAATGTCAAAACTTTTGACTTCAAAGAACTTGTCCATATGAGCAATGAAGAAATAAGTAAGATCAAAGATCGGTACAAAGTACTCATAGCCAAAATCCTTCTGGAAAAGTTTCAGATGTTTTCAAATGCAAATTCCTTCATATCTGTAACAACAGATTGTGAGTATGCTGATTTAGCCAGTGAAAAATCGGAGATAGTCACATTGCCTGTTTTACTAAAGGATGAAAAGAAATACAGTGATTGTGTAGACATACTTGATCAGTTGGAAGAATGGACTCATGAAATATATGAAGCCAGTGGCCTTTCTGAGAAGGTGTCATCATCTCCTTCCCCACCTGTGACTGCAGAGGACACGTATCCTGACCAACCTGGATCCCATGTTCCACCAGCTGTGCTTGAGGGTGACCCCTTGAGTGGTGTAAAGATTCCATGCTTTGGGGATAAACAGACAAGGGTACGATTCGCTGGTGCAAGAGATCTTCGTGCTGGTGCTCATAGTTTAAGACAACGCCTTGACCACTTGTACCCTTATCGCATCGTTGGCTGGCACACAAAGAGAAGTTACTTAAAGGTACTAGTTTAGTAATAATCTGTTCAAAAGACTCTTCTTTGTGGTAATAAGGGATTTCAGCAACAATTTAACCTCCAGTTAGGGGGAAAGAAATGACAGTTATATACTGTAGTTATTACATAGTCAAAAGGGTATCAGGGTGGGTTTTGCTAAGGCACAGTTGAAATGGAAAACTAGCTTTGAAGAAAGGAAAATAAAAATCTTCTTCATCTACTTTTTAACTGCTTAAAAAATCTCTTTTGGTCTTAATAAATTGTAGTAAAGCCTTTCATTTTTGCATCCAATTTTGAAAGGGCTTTACTGTTGCTCCCATATTAATAGCATGAAAAGTTTACATTAGTTTGAAAGAAGAACGACCAAGGTCGGGTTTGTGCCAAACAAAGTTTCTAAAAGAGCTCTGACCTCTTGAAATTTTAATTATTTAAATTAAGCTCAACAGGGCTAAGTGACGTACAGCTTAATTTAGTTAATTGAACTTGGAATCAAATATAAGTCTTTTTATATATGTATTTGTGTAATTCTCAATGTACCCTATTTATTTTTTACATGTTAGTGGAAAAGCTTAATGGCTAAGCAAGTTAACTTCCGTTCAAGTGACTTTTACCACTCAAGAAAAATTTTCTGTATATTTTTTATATCTTTTCTAGTCAGTCTTCAAAAGGCTTTAACAAAAATTCTGGTCGAGAAAAAGGTACCTTGAGATACTTCTGTGAAACCCTAAATAGGAGGAATGTAACTGTGGATGTAAAGCATTTTGAAGACAGCGAGCAACTCTTCATTAGCATTGGTCGTTGCTATCGAATTGAAGCCCTTCTTCACTTTTTTGGTATGGACACTGGGGATGGGACACCCGAAAGAAATGATCCACTTCTCTGTAGTGATGCTAGCTGTGAAGAACAGAAGACATGCATAGAAGAAACAATAGGAAACTTTATTGACAATTATATTTTGGAAAGTTTATCAGAGGACGACAGTGATGACAATTCAGCAGGCGAAGATCATGTCATGAATTACTTCATCAATCTCGTAAGGTCATTTATGATCTTATTAGACTATAAAGATGCTGTGGCAACCATTTAGAAACAGATGATTCCTTATTTCTTCTGTGTTTCTTATAATGCATACGCCATTGAAATGCTTATAAGTACCATGCAGAATGAAATAATCTGGTCGCCTGGAGAAGCTCATAAATGCAAATGGGGGGGGGGGGGGCATTAGTTAATTGGAAGGGTGGAAAGAACAAGAATATTGAAATTGATCTTTTACAAGAAAATAGAAATAGAGATCTCAAGGGATTGATTGCATCAATGGGAGCAAATAAAACAGAAAAATCCATCCAGAGGGCCAGTAAAGCTGCTGGAGGTGTGCGGCAGATTGTTGATAAATTTGAAGAAGAATTACCAATCAGAAGAAAGTCATCATCACATTCTCACAAATCTAGCATCGCAGATGAAGAAATGATCAGCAGAAAGTTGTCAATTATTGAGCCATTCAAGAAGATACCAGGAAGATCACATGGTTCATTCATGGACATAGAATCGAATCCACTTCACAATCTTGATGAAGACAAATTTGGTGCTTGGTTAAAGAGCCACCAGAGAAACACATCACTGCATTTCCCAACAGCTGAACTTGAATCCATGGATGAGGATATTGAGGAGTTTGATGAAGAATTTTGAGTTTGTAAAATATTAATATTAGTGTTGGTAGCACAGCATATAAATATTTTCCAGCCAGGGTTGGTAGCATTCATGAATAGTTAGACCAAACTTTTAACATTTAACAATGTCTTCTGTTTTCTTTTCTTCTTCATGGAACTTAATGATGGTTTGGCCTAATTCTATGAAGCTGATTGTCTATCATAATTGTTATTTGGTGTGCAATCGTATTTATCAGGTGTGCAATTGTATTTTTATATCCTTCCATGCACGATTGCACACCCAATGTTTAAGTTTTGCACAGCAAATGAACATATTTGGACACTCAAAGAAGATTATTGCACACCTAATGCTACGCTTGCACAACATTACGTCCGTGTTTCAGGTTTGCACACCCAATGTTTGGTTTGCAAAGTTTGCACACCCAATGTTTCAGTCAATACTCACGCGCATAAGCCTCGGGAAATTGACCGCTGACCTGGCGAGAATGTGTTCACGAATCGCGAATTCCTCGTGTTTGTTTTTTAGTAAAACATGGCGGCGGGAAACGAAAGAAATGGATCAAGCAATTTTAACCGAGCATTGTCTCTAATAAATGAGGCAGTAACAATGCTAAGAGCCAGTCCAGGAAATGAGGAAACTACATCTGCAAGAGAGTCAATCCCTACGACTTCGTTTTCAAATGAGGGGACAACTCAAAGTCTACCGACGTCAAGACCATCTACCAGTAGACAAGTTGAATTAGTTAGATTGTTTCCATTCATGCGACCTACGGCGCCATCATCAGGTCACATTACTCAACCAGCAGCCAGAAAAGAAAAGTCTAAACCAAGTTTGCGTTATTCTCCATATCAGCGTTACAAACCGAAGGTTTCATGGACGCATATATTTATATGCTTGGCAGACAGCGATCAAAGATCTCTTCCGTCGAGGGAAGAAAAGCGAGTGTTAAAGGCTGCTGGTCTCGGAGAAAAGAAAATTGTTTTCCCGGACAAAAATGGATCGTTTGAGCATGTGAAAAAAACGTTGGAGGATTATTTTGAAAAGTTAAGAGATGTGGATGGTGTGTTCGAGATACTACGTTCTGGCGGAGGGAGGAGAGAATTAGAGTTGATTCCAATTCCTCCCCTAGGTTACAACGTGCCTTTCTTGAGAGATGCTGTAGGACAGGCTATTGGATACATTAGACCTGTCCAGACAAATCTTTCTACAACTGCTCTTCCTCAGGTACAGATTTACTAATTTTTGTACAGTCCATTGGGAAAGCACGTTCTTTCACCACTGAAAAAGTTACATTAGTCTGGTTAGAGTTGAGATTTGGCTTCTGTACTTCTTTAGACTTGTATAATTCTGTACATTGAGAAGTAATCTAGGTTTTTTAACCCAATAATCGAGTTTTTCTCCTTAAAATAAAATTAACCCATTAACGAGTTCCCAATGACAGTGTTTGGCACATATATGTAAAAATGTGTGTAGGTGTTTCACTTCCCTAACAAAGATTGTGAGAAAAACACCTCATTTGTGCAAGGAGCATTGTAGATATTAAAAGGCATTGCCAGTAAATGCATGTTTACAATCCAAGTTTTTCTTATTTTCATATAATCAACAATGATTTGGTATGTCTTGACTAATGATTTTCACAATTAACTGTGAGGATGGTTTTGTTGCACTAGGTTTTGCCTGAAGTTGATCTCAGTATTGCCCCATCAGCCATATGCAAAAAGTGTAATGAAAAAGTGTTGTTATCAACATTACGTAGTCACGAGGATGGTTGTACTGAAGGAGTAGCAGCTAATGAGGTATTACATACAGTGTATATGCTTGGTATGTCTTGACTAATGATTTTCAGAATTAACTGTGAGGTTGGTTTTGTTGCACTTGGTTTTGCCTAGAGTTGACCTCAGTATTGCCCCATCAGGCATAAGCAAAAAGTGTAATGAAAAAGTGTTGTTATCAACATTACGTAGTCACGAGGATGGTTGTGCTGAAGGAGTAGCAGCTAATGAGGTATCTGTATTACATACAGGGTATATGCTTAGTGTGTCACTGTGTATGATGGCATAGACATTTACATGGTGGTACCATAGGTTGACCCTTGTGGTGGCAGTATTATGAAATACAAGAAAGTCCTATAATAATTATGCATATAAACGTAGGGAAACATGTCTAAAAATACCACTATCAATATTCAATGGTGTTAACAGAATATATATTAAGGCAGGAAACTTGACAGTTAAATTTCATCAAAAACAAATGTGAAAAAAAATGCATCCAGAATTGTCCACAGCATTTTGAATTTAACAGCATTTGTTCTGTTATGTTTTATTAGGACGATGATTTTTTACACCTTAAAGAACTTTTTCCTGATGAAGATGATAAGACGATCCAAAATGCATTATCAACAAGTGGCAGGGATATGAATGTTGCTGCAAATGTGCTTGCTGGAATTGAAGATGGTGAGTTTTGTATACAGTTTGTGAGTATATAAGGTATATGCTAGAACAGAACAAGACTAATTTGTTATTTTGTCATGGTTCAATCTCAAGTGCCCTGCCACTGTAATTACCTGCATGCAGTTCTAGACTTCCCTTTGGACATTTAGGATATGGCACACAGGGTTTGTTAACCCTTGAATTGGCAATGCAACTTGGTGGATTCATTGTACTTAGGTACTATATTGTACTCACTCATGGGCCCTGGTCTAATTGTAGATAATTTTAATAGTCCATGCGAGAGCTCTGTGTCTTATCAAGTTAAATATTAATAATCTTTTTGTGAATCCTTTTAATACATTAGAGTATCCATTTAACATTGTTATTCACAATACAACAAATATTGCATATTCAATTTTTCACTTATTACAGGGGATAGTATATTAACAGGACAATTGAATAGTGTAACCTACATGAACTCTTATTTTCTACTTACCAGACACACTTGTTGAGGAAACTAATATCCAAGTTGAGAAGGTTGAAAACACTGAATTTCAAGAAAGAGAGGAAGTTACTGTTCAGCACAACAGCATTGGTGATTAATTAAATAGAAGAATATTTCTAGAGCAAAACCAAAATAATATAATAGACATTTTTCATTGTGTACAATGCCAAACAGTGAGAGCTTAGTGTACATGTAGGTACTGGTACACAATATCCGGATGTACAATTGCATTATGAAAATGATAAAGTATTTGAGTGCATTCAAATATTGGAGTAAATTAATTCCAGGCTATGTATGTGTTTTGCTATTTGTAACACATTCTAGTTTATTTTTCAGGGCAGACAAATATGCCTTCACAAGAATTTGATGAAAGCTGTATACATGATGTCATGAAGTTATACAAAGATAAAAGAGAAAGTGGTCTTGAATATGTAGATATCAACCGCATGCAAATATCAGTCCTGCGACAGATCATGAGAATCTACAAAAATCCTAAGTTCAATTTATTACGATCCATTGATGTTCACTTTCAAGGTGAACAGTGTGCAGACATGGGTGGACCAACCCGAGAGTTTTTCCACATTGCACTTAATTCTTTCCGAAAAGTTGATAATGTGTTTAACATACAGCTATTTGGAGGGCTCAATGGGCATCTTGTCCCTTTGTGTGGAGTAGATTCAATTGCATCTGGTTGTTTTGAAGTAGCTGGAAAGGTTGTAGCCCACAGCATACTCCATGATGGTCCAGGCTTCATTGGACTTTCTCCTGCTATTGTGAAATTCTTAGCTACTGGATGTGTTGATGAGGCTAAAAGTGTTGTCTCATGTGATGACCTACTAGACTTAGACTTGAAGAAACTACTGCAAGAACAGGTGAGAGCAAAGTGTGTGTATGTATGTATGTATGTATATAATATATAGTCATAAAAATGCCTCAAAAACTTACCACTACAGCCTGTTTCATCCAAACAATTTCGAAAACATGTGAGCTGTTTTTATGCTCAAGGAGGAAACGTGGGGGTATTGTCATTAAAATAGCTTGCATTGCTTTCTTTCTTTAGGCTTTTTACCTGAATCTATTTTTGTGTTGGCAGGCCGAAATTATTTCCGATCTTTTGTTTAGCAAGCAATTGTCTTTTTCTTTCAAAATATTAAGTTTTTCCTCTAAACATAAATTGCATCTTTTAGATCCTCCCGTGTAAGAAATAAATTTTTTATCTATTAGAATGGTCAATAATAAAAATATATATATATATACATATAAACGAGATAGTTCTGGTTTGCAAAATACAAAAGAGTGCTCAATGGCATATAGACAGAGCAAAACATATAGTCGTAAAATACCTCAAAAACTTACCGCTACAACCTGTTTCATCCAAGAGGAATCTTCAGATGGTAGGCCACATATATATATTATATATTGTATACATTATATATTGTAGATATTGAGTAGAAATGCTGATGAAATTGACTCTGTTGCACGAGAAGAGTTAGAAGATCGCATGGTACGTCATGGTCTAACAGATATACCAATTTCAAGGTTGAACAAGGAAAAAGCTGTTAATGACCTTCTTGTTGCTGAAGTGGTGGTTACTCGTACACTTGCTCTTGAGTCATTCTACAAAGGACTTAACTGTCTTGGTCTTGGTGATCTAATGCGCAAATATCCTGTCCTAACTTCAGTTGTGTTTCCTTCTCTTGCGGAAGCTGTCGTTGATCCAGATGTGATACTTAAAAAACTAAATGATATTAAGAACGAAAACAAGGTAACATTGTCTGGAGAAAAAGAGGAGTTGGCATGGCAATGGCTGAAACAATTTATTGAAACTGAAGGATGTAGCGTGGGTAAGTCATTTAGGTGTTGATAACGCCATAACACATTACAATCATGTTCCTGATATCCTTTTGATTTGAATAAGTCAGTATACATAAGTATCTAATCTCATCACCAAATCAAAAAACGTTTTATTTTAGATGAGAACACAGGCTATTCCATAGCAACTTTGCTGGTTTTTTTTATGACTGGGTCCATGATATTTGACCCTCAAGAAGATATACAGATCTTGTTCAACAGTGGTCCAAAGAAGGTGCTTCTTGAAGCAGACAGCTGTTTTAATCGAGTTGTTATCCCGACTTCACATAAAACATATGAAGAATTTGCCAAAGCTTTCAGTTCATCGGTAACCTTTGGTGCTGAAGGTTACGGTAGGTTTTAGGGTGTGATGCACTCTTCCACACTATTAATTAGGAAACATTGTTGAGATTTTTTATGCACTTGTATTAATGTATTTTGCAAGTTGCTGTAAATAAATTAATAGTTTTCTCTCTTAGCAGTTATACATGGCTGTCCAGTATTTAAAAGTTTGATCTGCCATGTTATATTTTTTGCCTTTTTACGTTGCAGTATGAATATGCATAAAACAATGTGACATTTATTTTCATAAACTTGTTTATGTTATTACATTCATATTAAAGAAACTTGTTTATATTATTACAATTGAAAATAAATTATTGTTAAAACAACTCAAGGATATATTAAAGGAGTGTTAAATAATGACTGTTTCACTGTGCCTTTTTTGTTAGATTTTCTCATTTCGTGATATTAATTACACCTGGCCTAAAACTGGGAATAAACAATAATCATATATGTAGAAATTTACATGCATTTGGTTTTACAGATCACATGCCATGAGCGAAAAACATTAATGTTTACATCTAAAAAGATTTCCTGGCACAATTACTATCTAGCATCACTCTTGGTAGTTTAATACAAATTCAAGCACCTGCTCATATGCATCTACACCCAAGTTAGATGAGTCACTTAGTTGGTTCCCAAAATTCCCTTGCTGCTCTGTGGTTGGTATTGGAGACATCAAACATACCCCGAACCCATAATTGTAAAGGCGTCTTATTCCTCTCTGTTGAGAGTTTATGGTTGTTCCATCCTTGGACAAATTCTGTGAGATGATGATTAATAAGTGGAATATATACCATGTGTAGACAGAACAGATGAATTTCATTTGATGAATCAAGAATGTGAATATCTTCCATGTACCTAAATAGCCAGTAATATTTAAATGTGCATGCATAATAAACGTCCCTCCATAACCTTTCTATGCGTTGGTTATGCACGCTACGCCCTGTGATGTCGCTACCTCTATTTACGCCTCTTTCTGGATGAGTAAGCATGTATCTGGCAATGTCTACATTCTCCACTCCTTGATCTGTCCTAACACGACTTGGAAGGCCAAACCTCTCCACAGCTCCAATAAATTCAGCAAAAGCAGTATCAGCACGATTGTTCGAGTGGCATTGAAGGTGAGTGATGGCACGAGAAAAGCCATCAATACCCCCATGGATAACCAGCTTCCATCTAAACAATTTAAAATTTGATTAAATTGCATGTACTTTCAACCAAATATAAGGTCAATACCTATAATGAACTGTGTTTCCTTTTAATTCGGAGTTGACCACCAGAGTTGTTCAAAACTGGGTTAGTGCTAATCCTGGGTTAAAATTTAACCCACTGTTTCTATAGCTTCTGTATTTTTACCCCTCTGTTTCTTCCAAAACTTTAGGAACCAAAACTAGCATTGATACAGAAACGATTTCTGAAGAAATTTTCCCAGGCTTATAAACAACACGCTAGGAAATTTTTGAATTTCAAGTTAACCCACGGTTAAGCTAATCAGCGTTTGAATAACCGGTCCCAAGTGTTAAACATATCACGTGATTACGGTTTACCTTATTAATTTGTGATTGGTGTCAATATGCCATAACGCATTAGGACCATACACCTTGTATTCCCGTCGATTAGTAAGCCTCAGTTGTAACGACCTCATTAGGACACCCTCCGTATCGACACGCCTGAGGCTTTCCATAACGCGGCGCTCTTGAATTTTCAACCCTCTAGAACGCAAAACTCCAACAACCATACGATATCCACTTTGCACAAAATCTCGCTTGACGTCTTTGACAGCTTCATCAAGCTCTTCGTCAGACAGTGGCGTAAAAACGACCGATGTGGGCAATCCGTATTCATGCAATCTTCTTCGTACTGTTGCCTCGCCCACATGAAGCAAAGCAGCAATTTCGCCCGCCGTAAACCCATGTTCGATAAAGTACTCTAGCTGTTCACTTGTTATGTTATAACGAGGTCGCCCACGTTACCCAGTAAAACATTTACCTGGCTGAGAGTTTTGTCCAGTAGCAGCGTCAGATTGTAAGTATGCACTACGCACCAAATACTTAGCTTGTGAGATACAGACAAATATTCTATCATCAACGTTAAATATTTGAGAACTTAACGATAAAATATTTTCGACCCTTTCTAGTCTTGTAAAAATATAATCTAAAACATCTTGTCGTAAATTCTCTGATGTAAATTGTCGAATTATTTCTTGAAGTATATTACAAACGCGATCTGTAACTAATGTTTCAGTGCTACCCACCTCCGCCATCTTTTATTTAAAATTCGCGCACTGATTCGCGCTCACTGTTTCTGGCCAGGTCAGCGGTCAATTCCCCGAGGCTTATGCGCGTGAGTATTGACTGAAACATTGGGTGTGCAAACTTTGCAAACCAAACATTGGGTGTGCAAACCAAACATTGGGTGTGCAAACCTGAAACACGGACGTAATGTTGTGCAAGCGTAGCATTAGGTGTGCAATAATCTTCTTTGAGTGTGCAAATATGTTCATTTGCTGTGCAAAACTTAAACATTGGGTGTGCAATCGTGCATGGAAGGATATAGAAATACAATTGCACACCTGATAAATACGATTGCACACCCGACAACAATTATGATAGACAATCAGCTTCATATAATTCATGAATACTACCAACCCTGTTTCTGGCAGAAAGTTTTCAAAAAGGGAAAACTTAAGGGAACCTAAAAATATACTGTAGTATACTATGATACAAATATAGCTATACAAATTAGAATTTAAACTTGCATAGACACAGAAGTATAATTAAGGTGATATTTTGACTTTATCTCAAAGTCACTAGTTGCAAATTGTTTTATAATTGAGTCTATAAATGAATTGCCCTCATATACCATATAGTACCCTAAGCCCTGATTTTCACATCACTACACAAGGAAAAAACACAATACAAGCATTAACTGACTGTATTTAACTAAAAAACAATGCAATTTTATGACTTCTTTGAAATAATGTTCTTCTTTGATCAATTAATTGTAATAGTTTTGCATCATATGATACAAAAAGTGCAAAAACGATTTCAAAATTGCACGAAAATAATTTGCAACACGATTCGAAACTAATTCAGTTAAAACCTAGCTATATTTTATGGTTGTCCTAATAATGTTAATACCTTGAATTTACAAGATCTATATAATTTGCTAGTTCTTTAGCACTGTTTATTAAATAACAAAAGTTAGCATTATGTAAATATAACTTAATGATGTACATTAGTATTGATTGGGTTGCTCCAGATAAGATGCATACCCCCCCCCCACAGAGAAAATTAAAAATACCCCCTCCTCTCTAGACATCCTATACAAATTTAAGACATTCTTTACACAATTCCTCTCACCCTTCCCAAACGATAGAAATTTCCTCTGTGGGTGAAGTATGGATCTTTTTTGGAACAACCCATTTCCTTTTTTTAAAAAAAACTTCAAACAGAACTTTAAAAATCCTATTTTTTTGCAAAGAACACAATCACATTGCAATAAACAAAAACTACAGCAAGCATGTTTTGGAGTGACTGGTGTTAAATACTTTTTTTCAGTATCCATTGCTACCAACAAACATCTTCTAAGACACTGATTATCCACTTTACAAAATGTTCTTACAGCATCTTGCATGCCTGCTTTATTTTTTGCAACATCTCTATTGCTGTAATAAAGAAAGGCAGATGCTGGTTCCCCATCTCGTCCGGCACGACCAGTCTCCTGACAGTACGCCTGAATAGTATGTGGAGGGGTAATGTGAATGACTTGCCTAATTCCTTTGATATCAACTCCCATTCCTAAAGCAACAGTTGCGAATACAACTCAAATTACACTTTGCTCAGAACATAGCTGCTTCAATATTTCATCCTTCATATCTTTCGTTTGTGGAGAATGAAATTGTGCAAAAAGTCGATTCTGTGGAATTGCCTGTGATCCTTCAGGATAGTACTGTTTATGTCCCAACACAGATTCAAAAATTTTGTAGGCAAATCCTCACCACTTCAATGGCAGGTATATGATGGTCAAAGGAAAGTTTATCATTTCTTCAGTCAAACCTTCTGCAATTGGAGTTAGAGTCTCTATTAAAGAGTCAATGTCCTGACCAGTTCTTTTACCTTTATAGTATGTTATGTTTCTGCGGTCAGGATTCCCTATTATCTCAGCACATCCTTCCAGGCCCAATGAACATTTAATTGCCTACCTGTCACTTCTACTAGCGGTCATTGCAATAGCAGGTGAACTTGAAAATATTGCAGAAACAACAGCCAAGTTGCCATAATCAACCCGGAAGTCTTGACCCCTGTTTAAATACAATTATATTAGTGATTATTTTAGTATCCCTTTTATTTTTTTTTCTAATATAACAGAAATGACTGATAGCCTTGTTTATGTTTGCTGGCAGGTAAAATTTAGAAAAAATGTCCTTATCTGCAAATCACAACTTTGTCAATGTCAGACTCAGATGCATTCTTTGAACATAATATAGAAATATTTTTTAATGTATAATAGGAATTTGCCTGCCAGCAAAATGCATACAAGGCAAAAAGTCTATTCAATAAGTTAAATTTCACTTCATTTGCATCAATGTCATTCACATCAATGTTTTGAAATGAGAGTTACTATCCAACTTACCATTCTAAAATACAATGAGCTTCGTCAATTACCAAAGCACATACATTTTCTTGATAAGGTTTGGACTGCATCAACTTACGGCCATCTTTACTGGAAATTGTAAACTCCGGATGCGCGAACACGATGTTATAATGCCCTTTTTCCAACTTCTCTCTGGTGCCAAACTGAAACTCTCAAACTACAGCTTCTTCCTCAGGAAAGTCTCCATCGTCATGACATGTAATCGATGCTGAACTCTTCACATCAAGTACAGCAGCTTTAATCTCGTTTAAACTCAATCGGTCGATCTGATTTTTGATCAGGGCGTTTAAAGATGATATAACAATCACTATTGAAGTGATTTTGCCATCAGGATTAACATCTTTTGCTCCATTCTTTTTAGCAAACAACAAAGCCGGTGCGAGATAATATATCAACGACTTTCCGTAGCCAGTTGGCAACACCACAAGAGTATCTCGACCAAGAAAAATCTTTTCCAGACAAAGGACTTGTTTAGGTTTCAAAACTATCCCGGCAAAAAAGCTTTTTTCAACATGGCGATGGCGCAACTGAATAATTAATTACCTTCGTACCCCCCATGGACCCCCACATCGGGAAAATGTTTCACTGATCACGTGACCAAACAATACCAGGGTCTTTGCCGCAGGGCCGGACGTAGGTAAAAGAGCCTGGGTACGAGGTTGGCTTGAAGGTGCACCAGTTTTTGGTGTTGATAAAGATGAAGATGTAGTTGCATACATTGATAGCATAATTACGCGTAGGAAACCTGATAACAACACGGAATTACATGAACTTGTAAGCAGACAGACACATAGCCACTCTCATACTTGTAGAAAACAAAGAGGAAAAATTTGCAGATTTAACTATCCTCAACCTCCAATGAGGTCTACTAAAATTCTCTACCCTCTTGAAGAGAACACATGTCCCATTCTTGTTAAAAGCAGCAAGGAATTGTGGAAGAAAATTAAGAATACACTCAATGATCTTAAAGAAGGTAAAGATATCTCATTTGACGATTTTTTGAAAGAACTTGATGTTTCAAAACGTCAATATATTCTTGCAATACGATCATCGTTGAACTGTCCAACAATATTTTTGAAAAGAAGTCCTAATGAACTGCAAATTAATAATTATAACCCAACGTGCCTTTTAGCATGGAGAGCTAATATGGACATTCAATGTGTCCTAGATGTGTACGCCTGGGCAATGTATATTGTTTCATATATGACTAAAGCTCAGAAGGGAATGAGTGAATTGCTACGTAGAGCTGTTGCTGAGGCCAAAGAAGGAAACACAAACATAAAACAACAAGTTCGTGACATTGGAAACAAATTTTTAAACTCTGTTGAAATCTTTGCACAAGAAGCAGTGTACGTAGTTTTACAACTACCAATGAGAAAAGCATCACGAAGTGTGATTTTCATTAATACGTCTCCCCCTGCTGAAAGAGTAGAATTGTTAAAACCTTTAAGTGAAATTGAAAATATGGAAGATGATAGTGAAGAAATCCAATCAGGTGGACTTCTGAAACTATATGTTGAACGACCTGAGTGTATGCAAAATGTAACGCTAGCTGATTGGGCTGCTTGGTACAACAGTTGTGGTCAAAAATGTTATAGAAAAACAAACGAAAAGACAGATTTCGATGATCTTCCTATCGAGAACGAGGATGAACTTAATGATGATGAAAAGTCAAATGACACGTCTGATGTAATAATACCTACCATCAGCTAGTCAATTAAGAAACGATCTCAAGCCAGGATAATACGAAGTGTCTCGTTTAATAGAGAAGCTCAACCTGAGAAACATTTTCGGGAACTATTGATGCTTTTTACCCCCTGGCGAAATGAAGTAACTGATTTGTTGAAAAACTACTCATCTTACGAAGAGCACTATATGGCTCGACGTGATGAAATTAGCAAGCAAATGCAACAGTACGCAATATGCAGCGACGACTTGAATGAAGTCAGGAATCTCCTACAAGAGTGTGATGATGATGCATACAACGCTATAGCGCCTGTCACACAAGATATTGAGTGCCAAGATGAAGATGAGGGTTGTACTGATACACATCCAGATTTAAGTGAAACATTTGATCATCTTTCAGATAACTTGGGTATACCTTTAACTCAACAGAATAATGAACCTCTTATTTTAAATGAAATGCCAGATGATGAATATCGAGGTTTAGTACAGATGCTCAGCAAAGAGCAAAGAGAGTTTTTCTATTACGCTCTACATTTGATAAAAACTTCTGAGAAACCATTTTATGCATTTCTCAGCGGAGGTGGTGGTGTAGGAAAATCACACCTTATTAAGTCAATCTACCAAGCTGCTTTAAAGTACTATAATTCACGAGCAGGAGAAGACTTCCATCGTGTTCAAATACTCTTACTAGCTCCAACTGGGAAGGCTGCGTATTTAATAAAAGGCAACACGACTCGGTGCTTTTGGCATTCCAGCAAGTCAATCTCTAAAGAATTACAAACCATTAGATTCTGGGAGATTAAACACAATGAGATGTGAACTTGGAAAATTGAAGTTGATATTACTTGATGAAGTATCTATGGTTGGAAACAGTAGGTTCACTGTTCAACTGAATAATCGTTTAAAAGATTTGAAAGGCAGCAAAGACGACTTTGGCGGTGTAAGTATAATCACACTTGGTGATTTGTTTCAACTGAAGCCTGTAATAGATAGCTACGTGTTTACCGATGTTCAGTGTTTGAATTCCTATAATATTCTTGTTCCAAATTTATGGAGAAAGTATTTTAAAATGTTTGAATTACATGAAATCATGCGTCAAAGAGTTTGCTCAAAGCAAAATGTTTGCTGAGATCCTTAATCGACTTCGTGAAGGTAATCATACACCAAGTGATCTTCAGAAACTAAAGGAAAGATGTGTTGAAGAGAGCGAGTGTCGTACAGAAGCACCACGGTTATTTATTCAAAATGCATTAGTCGATGAGTATTATGATAAAGTTTACCAGTCAGTCGATAGTGGTAATAAGTACACAATAAAGGCACAAGATAGCGTCATTGGTGCCTGCTCAACTGAACTTAAAGAGAAGATAATGAGACAAATATCGTATGTTCCTTTGAAGAATTCTAAACAGTTGGCTCATAAATTAAACATAGCTGTTGGACAGAGGACAGAAATTGCAATAAATGTGCGCACTGATGATGGCATGACTAATGCTGCAAGTATTGCTATTAAACATATTCAGTTGACAAACAATAGCAAACCTTCAGGGCTCGTCTGGGTTCAGTTTGACCACGACGACATTGGAAGAAAAACCCGACAAGAAAACCCGACAAGAAAATAGAAACCTCTACACAGCAGGTATCCAAAATACTTGGACTCCAATTAAACCCGTTACAACGCAATTTGCTGTGGGTGAAACAAAGTCAGATCAAGTTGTAAGAAAACAATTTCCTTTACGACCAGCTTCAGCTAAAACTGTTCATAGATCACAGGGTGATACTCAATCTCAAATTGTTGTTAATTTGAACACAAGAAGGGCTATTCCTCATATACATTACGTCGCCCTAAGCCAAGTAACGGCAATTGAAGGGTTGTATATTACTGATCTCTGTGAGAGTAAAATTTCTGTTGATCCGAAAGTTGTAAAAGAGATGCAGTTGTTGAGAAATGAGTGTAAATTGGATCTTTGTTTTACTCCCTTATATATGTTGGAGAACACTGATTTGAAAATATGTTATTTGAATGCAAGATCTTTGCATGAGCATGTTGACGATGTTTGAAAAGATATGATTGCATAAGATTTGCATAAGATTTGCATAAGATTTCACTGAAACAAGGTTTAGTGCACATGATCCAGACGAAATGTGCACTATTGAAGGCTACGAGTTATTTAGAAATGATGAAACTTCAAATGTTAATCGTCCATATCATGGAACAGCTGTTTATTCCAGGCTTCGAATGTTGAATGGATACCCTGATGCGAGAAACTGTCACGGGATCGAGTTAACTATCGCAAGAACAGTCGAACATCCAGACTTAATCACAACTGGAATATACAGATCTCCAAGGGTTGTATTATCGTCTCTTTTAACTGCCATTCGTACTACATTAGAGGAAAATCCTTCTTAACGAGTAATATTTATGGGTGATTTCAATCTTAACTGGCTTGATGAGGTAGAACGAAGATCATTGTATAACCTTATGATTAATGAAAATGGTCTCGAGCAACTTATATCTAGCTGTACAACAGATAATGGAACGTTGATTGATCATCTGTATACCAATTTGATTGAAGAGGATGTCCAGGCAGGTACCCTTGAAACTTACTTTAGTGATCACAAAGCAATTTGGGCTTCCGTTAAAGTAAGGAAGTAATGACATGCAAATATATGAATAACATGTTATAAAGAGAACCATAACTCATTGAAATGGTAAAGCTGAAACCATAGTATGGACATGGTTAAATAGTCAGGCAAATATTAATTGGGCTCCCTCTGATTAATATAAAAGGTAAGCATTTTTAAACATGCAATGAAATTTTCTCTATTCCCTTTTAATTTTATTCGGTTTTTTCTTTTAGGTTCCTGCATCGTATTTCAGAATTAATCACATCAAGTCCAAGCTAGCCTGAAACATCAAAGAGTTTGAGGTAAAAATATTTACAACGCCTGTATGCTAATATGATATTCAACACGCACATATCTAATTCTATTCGTGCCTTCATTTGTATTTAAGGCCAGCTAAGGTCACGAAACTTATCTCTCAACGTACAATTATGCTTGTTGCTTGAAAACAATTGGATCATTACGATACCAAGTCAATGAAAAGATCGTAACACTGGAATAATCGATATATCCGGCCCTTTACTGATATCTATATCAAAGATGTTTAGGTGAATATAATGATGCCTTTAATGATAACATGATATTTCCTTGTACTGTTTAGATAACCTGCATTACTTGTTGATTTTTTATGTATAATGATTTCTATTTATGTAATCTAATTGGTGCTAATAAAGTTCTTCTCCTTTATCTTCTTCTCCTTCTTTAATACGTACATATCTAATCTTATTCGTGGCTTCATTTGTATTCAATAATCTGTTGTTGCTTTTTATAGGTCAGCTACAGTCACGAAACCTATTTCTCGGTCACGTACAATTGTACTTGTTGCTCAGATCAACACGATACCAAATCGATGAAAAGAGTGTAACAATGGAATTATAGATATATCCGGTCCTTTACTGACATTTACATGAAGAATTGTGCTGTTCCTTGGAACCAGAAATACTAAACAAACTGTCAGTCATCCTGGAATCAACAATCTTGTAATATTGTATCCAACCAACTGATGATGATGCAGTTATTGTCAATCAGGGACATCCATTAACACCAGATTTATCGTATCTTTCGGAAAGCTGTCTACATCGTGCTTACCGATACATCTCAAAAACTAAGCAAACTTGTCCTAAAGAAATAAAGAAAGGGCCATGCAAACAAGCTGTGCGTTCATACTGGATGTATACTTCTTAAAGCCAAGTTATTCCTTACGAAAGGACGAAAAAATTACAAAAGATTTTGTTCAACATCATGTGACAAATAGTTTGCTGATATCAAACTAGTAGCTGATTAATCACGTGACCTTTCATGGCGCATCGAAACGTAAAACGTCTGAAAGCTCCTTCTATCCTTTAAATCCAAACTTTAAATGTTTATGTACGTTGATGTGTGCCGCCACCCTGGAACCTTACTTCTTTCTTGTGTGTTAAATTGTTTGTATTGTATTGTATTGTCCAACATGTCTTTTTGTTTACCTCTATTTTGTGTAATTTTTTTATATTCTCTCTTTTAAAAATAATGTGTATGTACAAATTGATATTAGCTACGGTGATGTAGATAGGCTCTCTACAAAGTCTATTGTATTCTTAAGTGTTGTATTATTAAATCTACTCATTTAACAGTCTGTTTAACTGTGTCCAACGTATATGCTTACTAGCGCACGTTTTGTCAAGAGAGTTGCACGACCTTTCTATTGTGCATTGATGCATTGTAGTGTAGCTTAACTACAAAAGCTTTATTATAAATTACTGAATTTAGTCCAGCAGGCACCTATTTGAAAACTTGCCATCACACGTGTGTAACATAGTCGCATTGCTTAGGGATGTACAATTATATACTTGTTTAGCTTTGTGGGAACACCATGTAAATTTATTATTGCAGATAATAAATAATGTATTATTTATTCCACAAAGCTAAACAAGTATATCGTATTCACCATGCAAACGTACAAGAAACTGATGTGCATTTGTAATTTGGAGTGTCTTGGCTTAGTTCAGTGTGGCTACCCACATGTATTCTAGGCGTACCTATTTTTGATAGCTTATCGCTGAGTTTGTACACGTTTTTACCCAGACATAGGCCAAAGAATAGGGAAAATGTTTCCATTTGGTGCTTGCAACCTGTAATTCTTGATTTTACTTCGCTGTCCAACTTCCCGTGCTTCAACGTAGCGCGCCATAATTCCATTATTTCATTGTAGTTGCTGAGAATCCTTTCGAAGCAGATGGCGCGAACAGTCCACCTCGTCTTACTGAGCTTTGTAACACCTGCAGGTTGCTTGTACTCATGGTCCTCCATTTCTAAATTGTCTTTAATATCGCCGAGTATGCCTTCTCCTTTAGGAGAATACTTTATCAAAATGACAATTTCGTGGGTAATATCAAGAGCATCCTCCATAAGATTAGAGTTATTTGTCATATCTTTGACACTTAAATTAAGAGAGTGCGTGTGGCAATGGGTTGGGTGCGCTCGTGGTTGAATATCACATATTTGCTTTGCCTACACCAGAATCTTTACCCAACATATTGCTTGCACCATCGTATGATTGCCGTCGGCATTTGTCAAGCGGTAATGCCAATCTTACACATGCATCTTTAATTGCAGAAACAATAGTGTTCGCTGAAATGTTTGGAACTCCATAAAAGCCTTCAAATGCTTGTAAATCGTCATTGACCCATCGTAAACAGAATGTAAGCTGCTCCTTATTTGCAATGTCAGTGTATTCGTCACAAAGTAGAGAAAAAAAATTGGGACTAATATCTTTCACTAATTGACGTAAAGATGATTAGCCATCATTGAGCAATTTCGTTTTGTATGTCATGACTCATGTACCTTCTCGTTGACAGCCAGGTTGTTAACTCAGGGATCACCTATTGACTTAAATTTCAATATTTGATGGAAGTTTGAATTCAGTTCTGAAGCACCTCAAATGCAATATTCTGCCTGGCTAGAACTTTACAACATTCGATAATTTTTATGAAACATCGCCGATTCATAGCGATTACTTTCTTCGAATTTTCATTTATTAATTCGAAAATATTTCCACTTGTTTCAGACAAAGCATTGTCACAAGAAATAGCGGTGCGATGACATAAAGATGTCTCTGTTTTCTGAAATTTTCTTGTGCATTTTTCCAGCTCGAATAACCTGTGCGTATAAAAGCATCGTCTTGATTTCTGCAACTGTCCAATGCATTTTTTTACTTTGGCGACCACCTTGTGACCTCAAAACCTTTGTCATAATGTAACCATGGGAATTTTTCAAACCATGATGCCTGAAAAGAACGCTCGGAGCTTTCAAAAAGCTTGGTTTTAAAGTTCTTGCGATTTTTTGGTTGGTTCAGAGTTACTATTAGAGGCAGTGTTTCGGAAGAGCCATCAAATGTTTGGCTAGAAGTGCAGTGAGCACTACCAAAATAGTCAACACTAGATCTAGAGTCAATTTCATAATGACTTGATTCACTTTCGGTTTTGATACATATATTATCAATACTATCAGTTATTCTTTGACTTCTGGCGCTTCTAAATTCATAGTAAAAATAGTGCACTGTAGAATGACGCATGCAACACCAAAAATATTCATGCGGTACGTGAATATTATTTCAATTGACTATATTAATAATAGCAGTAGATATTACCCACTTTAGTCAGGAACTCAGAGGTAATTTTACGTACCTTCTCGAGGGGCAAATCAATTTTGCTCTTAAATTGTCTGTTGGATGCCTAACATCACAATTCTGAATGTTGTTTGGCCTGATTTATCTTGTGGGCTTTGGTCAACATGTTTTTCTTCAGTTTTATTATAAAAGTATTGTGTGGTCAAAAATAGTAAACTTTCAAATTCGCTCATTTGAAAAATAACTTGTATCATAAAAAAGCTTATAAAAAAACAACATATAAGACATGATTACAGCCACCCTTTGAGTTATTGCTGCTTCAAAATGGGAAAGTGTCCTAAAATGGCGCTAATTTCCTGGGCACTAGTCGGAAAATAAGTTTTCAAACGCTCATAACTCAACAAAAATGTGAAAAATAAAAGTAACCGTAATAATGTGTTATATGCAATTTTTTATTACCTTTTTGATAACATAAGTGGTTTTTCCTAGAAATAAATCTCAAATTTCGCCTTTCTTGACAATATAGTTTTATAGAAAATTTCAGGAAAAACGTGTTGGCTGGAGCCCACAAGAAATTTTATCACGTTCAACATGCGGAAATATATTTATTAGACATAAAGGTACAATATAAACATAAAATGAAATTGCCCCTCGGTATGGTAAGTAAACATATATTTTTGTACCTCTGCCTCCCCAACTACTTGTCTTTTTTAGTTTAGATGCAATGTACTACAATTGTTCTTGTATTATTCGACTAAATTAAACAATTTATGTACACTTGCCTTCCTCACTTGGTGATTTTGGAAGCCTTGTAATGAAATGGGTTATTTTCAATTATTTGGCATTATATTCCTCCAAACTTTCGAAATTTTCTACAAAGTGCAAATCATACAGACAAACATTGTTTCCACCAGGGTTGATAGTTTGGCCTATTAGAGGCCAAATAACTCGATTTTGGCTTCTTTTTTTCTTGCTTGGCCTAAAAAAAAAGTTTGGCTTTTTGGCTACTTTTTGGCCTCTTGCTATTTCAAAGTAATGCTTGGAAAATGTTTCGATCTTAGTTTGATTATATATGTTTAATCGTCATAATAATGTAGGTATATTAATTGTGATATTAAAGACATTTAGTATTCATGATGACTTTTAGTATATGAGGATTATTTAGTATTCAAGGCATAAATTAGTTGTGCTACGCAGTACACTAGACATTGCACTGGTTGTAAAAGAAAACCTGAACAGTGTCAATACCCAAAACTATTAGGAATGAGTTTGCCATAAATTTGGGCTTTTTAGCATTTATTTGGCCGCGTTGGAAAAATTGCAGTTTGGTCTCTTTTGGTAGATTTTGGCCTCTTTTTGCATAGCTATTTGGCTCCAAGCATGTGCAGGACCTACCAACCCTGGTTTCCACTTTTCTTTACAAATTCCGTATGCTGTATTTAAAGCTGATCTGCATAATGTGACACTGGATCAATAACTGATATTTTTTGCTTAAAAACACTTTGTCACCATGCTGATGAGCTAGATAATACAGATAGCATGCAAATGGTTTGGTTTCCTTTCTTACCCGCTTGGGGCGGCACACCATACCGTCATATTATGCCTCCGTGCCATTGCTTGCAAAAAAATTCATCCGCACTAAAAAGTGCGGATGAGTGCTGCCCCCTGGTTTCTGAGTGCTATCTTCTGAAAAGTAAATGTAATCATTTAGTGTTAGACAGAGTTAGATAAACCTTGTGGCTCAATGTTTAGAATTTAACTTACTGTATTTTTACCAAAAAGTTGAAGAGAGCAAAAACATTTGTGTAGTGGCTGGTTTATGTACTATGTATAAACAGTTTAGAGTTAGTAACGTTATTTTATGAGGGTAACATGTGACAGTATTATGCTTACTGATGAATGTGGCCCTCATTTGTTGATTTTAGAGGAGAAAAACCCTTGAAGCATAAAAAATCAACTGTGGGAACTCTCTCACATGAAAATGCTGCACCTTGGCCTCTCAGTGGTGAGAGGCACAACATGCTAATTGCTAGAGTGTTAAATTAACATTATGCAAATCTCTTTGACTAAGATGTTGTAGGCCGTAGGATGAGCATCCAAAAGATGCAATTCTGTTGCACCCCTCATGGAACTACATAATTTTCACACGAATCGATAGATAAAAACTGACTTTATTAGAATCCGCTGCTCCCCAAGCGAAACAGGTGCACAATTGGGAAAAAATTGCCTCCAAAGTTTGTTAATTTCGCGCTTTGAAATATTCGAACCACCATTGTTTTGGTGACAAATACGCATGCGCACATCAGCCAATGGATTTTCCCAGTGGGTTTTTCCCCCATTTACTGTGTCAAAACCACAAATAAAAGACACAGAATAGAGCTCAAAATTTGTAACACCAACAAATAAAAACACGCTCTTAAATATTTGCTAGAACACACTGAAAACTACGCTTGCTTGTACGCTAAATTATATCAATTGATTTATTGAAATATTGGTTTTAACATTCTAATTCAGTACAAATTTGTGTGAGGTAAAAACCCACCTGTAATCCTGTATCAAACAGCACAGATGATAAATAAATATACATACAAACTATAAATAAATATATATACAATTCCCACGATTAAGGAACAAATTAAATATTTCGATAAACTAAAACCTTAGCTTATCTTAAAAAACATTGTCGCGGAAAGCAAAAGGATTTCCTATTATTTGATGCAGGGGCAGTCGATGATCGACAATTGGGGCAGAGGTGCGTGCTAATATTCATATATTCGTGTTAACAGACTGTAAAAACAATTGACTTAAAAAGAAATTAATAATGCAGAACACGAATATAAATAATACAACAAACATTTTCGCACAACAATGTTTCCCAGTTTGTCCCAGGCTTTAAGTAATATTTTTGAAAAACCTCTGAATCTGTAATGCATTATTGAATAGCTATGCAAGATATGTTTGGCTCAATTTAAGTTGTGCGTTCCATCTATCACAAGTCTGTTCCATGGATACCAATCTTGAATGTCATGGATACCAATCTTCAATTGATGTTAGTTTGGTGTTGTTCTTTCCCTCGATTGGCACATACTCGCTTAAAGTTGGCTCTAAAGAGAATCCGCAAGTCCAAGCCAACATATTATAAAGTTCACATGGAACTACTTTTTGCACATTATCCATTACCAAATCAGATGCCAATGGTGGCCAAGGAAGATTTAGTTTTGGTATTTCTTGGACATTTTCACGAAGAATCATTGCAGCATTGTAGAGAATTTGTAACTCATTAACTTCAGAATTTTTCAAAATTTCTGTGTCAGAATTCAGATTGTAATCATCAGTGGTACAGTTTTCTTCATTTTTGTTTTCAGACTTATTTGACATATGTTCCTCCACCAATTCAAAAGAATCCAAATTTTCAACAGATACAATCTCACTAACATTTCTCATTTTAGTGACACAAAATACAAGTTGGGGGTAACTTTTCATCAGTCATTGCTTGAGTTTAAAAGCTCTACATTTAGATGCATCCACATTCTCGATTACTTTAGCAAGGGTAACAAATTTCTCCAGTATGTCTTTCATGTACATTATTTTCATATCTCCAATGACCTCTGTCTCTATTACTTCCTTACAGAAAACATCATAGGACTTCTCGTACACTGAAACTGATCTTTCAGACTCTGATTGATCCTTTGTCTCTCTGGTGACATATTTTGTATAATTGCAGTAGCAAACTTTGTGATAGCGGACTTCCAGTGCTACACAGTCTTTCCCCCTGATTTGCACAAGTATCCATTCATCATTCTTTCTCTCGGCAGCTGTACGTAAAAGACCAGCATCAATTGTTTCTGCCATCATGAGTGGTGTTCTTCTTCTCTTCTTTGTTTCCAGGTGTTAAAACAAAGTTATTAAACAAATTATCTAGCAATAACAAGGCTGGATATTCATAGCAACGTTATCCACATGTCCATATAAAGCTAGAATTACTGTATATATACCTGTCAAAGTGCCCCTACCTTGTCTAATGAAAACCAGGAAGCATCCCACAAATAATACATATCTCTGGAAGCACATTTGCATTTCTTTGTGGCAGGGTGGCTCTACTTCCACAGGTAATACTTCGGTAGAAGTTGGGCCTTTAGAGCTAGTTCCTTCACTTTTTCCCTCCTTTCTCTGTTGTCTGCGGATCTTCCCTTCATCACAAAATGTCTTCAGCATTTCATATGATGGTACCATTCTAAATTAATGCTGTCAGGATTCTTCTCCATGAAGTGACAGATCCGTCATCAATGTTCTCATACGATTTTTTAGCTATTTCAGCTTGTTTACAATTAAGCTTTGCCCATTTGGACCTACTCTCAAGACATTTCTTAACCCTTTGACGTGTAACTTTGCAAAATTGCTCCGTAACGCCATCAAAATGCATAAAACATGAGGATATCCGAATATTACAAATATCTTCGGCCATGATTATTTTGCATAACGCAATTCGCACCTTGTGTGCGTTTGTGCGCCTGCGCAGTGGGAGTTTGGCTGATGTGCGCATGTGTATTTGTCATCAAAACAATGGCGGTTTTGAATATTTCAAAACGCGAAATTAACAAACTTTGGAGGGAATTTTTTCCCAATTGTGCACCTGTTTTGCTTGGGGAGCAGCGGATTGTAATAAAGTGAGTTTTTATCTATCGATTCGTGTGAAAATTATGTAGTTTCACAAGGGGTGCAACGGAATGCGTTTTCTAAGCATCTTTTGGACGCTCTATTGTTACAAATAAAAGGGAGGAGGATTTTGTGTTAAATGAAGGTATTACTTATCAGTTCTGTAGTTTTGGTTGGTAGGAAATTTTAAGGAGTCTAAGTGAAGCAACTATTCATATTGTATATCTAGCCCATGTACTCTCCACTATTCCCTCTCCTCCGTGGGCCTGCATGCAGGGTAATGTACTCTCTAGCTGGCAGATTTCTGATCAGAATATACTTGAAATTAATGGAATGGAGTAAAAACGCTACAATGCACCAGTGAACTCAAAGAGACCTGGAATGATAACTTGGCCGCAATATTTGAAGCCACTCATGATGGCCGCCATGAGGGAATTTTTCCAAAAAAATGCCACTTTGAAAACTTCAATTTACTCAGCAGCCATAGCTAAAAGCTTTAAAATAGACTATAAATACTTGCCTTTTGCTAAAAGGAAGCTTTTAGTCCGTTAAAATGAGCAAAACATGTTTCTCTTAGCGTTAAAGGGCGAAGTTTGCTTTGGCACCGATTTATTTTTGCCATTTCAATGAGCAAAAATCTGGGACCGACAACTTTTTTGCATGTACTAAGTGGGAAAAACATAGCGCTATCCATTAAACTTAAAAACAAACTCTGTTACGTTTTCCCATGTAGTGAAAAAACTGATTTTTGTGTCCATTTTTGAAAAACAAAGTTAAAAAGTCCCTCCCCAGTCTCTTTTGAGAGTCAGAGTGCACAAACAAAACAGCAAAAAAATCTATAAAAAGTTTTCAAAAGTTGAAAAAGTTTTTTAGAAAACAATCATGCCTAAGTTTTGCACTCTTTCTAGCTGTAACAAGAAAGAGAAAAAAATTAAAAAGGGGTCAAAAAAGTTTAATACTAAAGAGACAAAACAACAGTTGCATTTCACAGGTAAGGATTATTCTGAAAAATGTAACAAAATTATTTAACTTTTTTTATAAATATAAACATTTTACAAATACTTACAAGTAATATAATTAAGAATAAAGATATAAAAATGTATAAAGAATGTTAATTGAATATGCCTAAATTACCTGTGGAGAATTTTTATTTAATTTTTAATTTCAAATACATTTTCAATAAAAAATATTTGCTACCTATTCAAACATATCAAGCAAAAAAAACAGCATTGACTTGTTGCTGCTAACTAATGAAAATACTAATTTGTCAAAAACCAAACATTCAGATTTCCACTAAAAAAACCACCATTGCTTAAAATATGAGAGAGCTGAGTTCGTGATGCCAGGAACAACCCAGACTGGAAGGCTACAGTACACAGCCATATGTGCAGCAGCCATTTTTCTTGCAAAAATGATTATATCATTCCGCCATCTCATGATGGGACTTGTAGACTAAAGCATAATGCTGTGCCAACTATATTTCTCCAAAGAACTTGTTCCAACCATGGCATATCCTGGATGGCACGTAGGCATATGGAAAACCCATGGGATGCTCAGCAAATGACAACAGCTGATAAAGTCAGCCATGACCGTCAATACTGTAAGCATGTAGAACCAGAAGGCATGGGCACAGAAAGGTCAGACCTAGAAGATAAATTAAAAAGAAAAATTAAATCGTTACAGCAGCAGTTGAGACGAACTAAAGCAAAACAAGAAACCATGAATGATATTATTAAGTTGCAACAAAAATCCATTTTAACTACAGATGATGCTCAAAATCTAAATGCTGAGTTTGATGAAATTCAATTGTCAATCTTTAAAGATGCTAAAAATAATGTGAGTTGTCTGCCCAATGGAAGGAGATATTCTGACATTGTAAAAGAATTTGCTGTGACACTTCATTTCTACTCACCAAAAGCATTTGAATATGTAAGAATAATCCTCCCACTGCCACACGAGCCATTGACAAAAAAGTGGTCAAGTGTCATAGAATGTCAGCCTGGTTTCGTAAAGGAATCTTTTGAATCACTCCAAAAAGATATTGCCAAATGCCCTGAAAAAAAGAGACTGCTGTCTTATGGTAGATGCCATGTCCACAAGAAAGCAAATGTTGTATGATTCTACACAGGATAAGTATGTTGGCTTTGTTAACTATGGTCCTATGCCGACTGAAAAAGCAGATACATTAGCAACAGAAGCAGAAGTCTTTTTGCTTGTGGGTGCACAAACTCACTGGAAATGCCCAATTGGGTATTTTCTGGCAGATAAAATGTCATCCAAGACCCAGGCAAAACTTGTCCAATTAGCCCTTGTGAAAGCTGCAGAAGCGGCCTTCAAGTATGGTCAGTCACAGCTGATGGCACTAGTGTCAACATTAGCATGTTTATTGAACTCGGTTGTCATTTTACAACATCATACGACTCAATGGTTACAAAATTCAAACATCCCACTGAAGCCTACCATGTCTATGCAGTTTTGGACCCAAGTCACATGCTTAAACTTGCTCGAAATGCACTGGGCCACCTCACTTCCTTTGTTGACAAAGAAAAAAACTTAATCAAATGGAATTTGTTTCAAGAATGAAATTCAATGCAATTAAATGAAGGATTTACCAAGGCAAACAACTTTTCCACGAAGCATTTGAAATTTACAAAACACAAAATGAATGTACAATTAGCAGCACAAACACTGAGCTCCTCTGTGGCAGATGCCATTGAGTTCTTACCTTCTTCACAGGAGAAAAAAATTCCCAAATGCAAGTGGTACAATCAAATTTATCAGAACAATCGATCGGCTATTTGACTTTTTGAATTCAAGAAATTCTATAGGAAAAGGATTAAACAACCTCTTCAACCAGAGTCCAAACATTTTTTGAGGAGGGCCATTCGGGCCTTAATGATTTTAAGGCACAGATAATTGATGTTACTGATGTTAGTAAACCTACTGAAAGGGAAAGTTTTTTGATTGAAAAATTGAATACTTATGTACCACTGAAAAAGTGGAAGAATGCCAAAGCTCTTCAAGATGGGATTCATATGATTTTGCAAGATCAGCCAGTTTAAAAACGATATCACTGGAATCTTCAATGGATACAACAAGCTCTGCCACAGCAATACTTTCAGGGCAAATTTCATGTTCGTTCTTATCGGCTGCATCAGTTACAGAATCTGCTCTCTTATAGAACTGGACAAGGCAATTAGCGTGATACTTAGCTTCTAGAGCAATGAGATCTGCTCCCTGACTGAGCTTCGAGAGCAAGTTTTCGTCCTGAAGTTTGAAGGCACTAGCATGAACTCAAGAGTCTAAACCAAAAGTAGAAACGTTGCAGAGAGGCTTGCTGTGTGTACTGATCTCATCGCAGAAAAATACAAGTTGCTATGTTTTCAGAAACATTGCTAGAACTGACCAGGTGCACATCCGTACTGGATCCTGTTCTCCTGGACTCATGATATCTTTTTTCTGCTCTCAGCTTTGTCGTATTGAAAAGTGTGTAGCAACTCTTATGCCATTTTGTACTATTCTCTTGGAAAGTTTTCTCCATACCGTTTCCCTTTTCTACTCTGGAAAGATTTATTCTAATGGTCCCAAGGTTCTAAGAGTTCCAACTCTTTAGCCCCCTCCCTGATCCTCCCCAAAAGACAAAACAAAAGTTAACTAGGGATCCAAGGATAGTGCAAAGTTTCTGAGAAGACATGATGCAAATATGAAATTTTTCAATTGAAAAACTAAAGAACCGCAATAATATTGTCTATATATAATGTGAATGACAATAGAGTATATTCTGACAGTAAAAAGCTGACTAAGTTAGGGTTTCATACGTGATAAAAAGATGAGATCGTACACATAAAAATTATTTAGTCCCCATATTATATTAGTAAGAATGGTCAATCTTTCTTTAAGTACAATTGACATCAATACCAACCTTGGTACGCCTGCAATGTTCTTTATATATAGCGTGGATAAGGACATCTGTTGTTATACGAAGTTCATATATGTAGTGTTACATGCATTAATTGGCTAACTATTTCAAGAAAGAATCAGTCAATTCAATGTCGTGATTGCAGTTATTTTCTTCGTGACTGACGTCTTGCCGTCAGATATGGTTTCAAATGTTTATTTCTATCTCGGAAAATCCATCGGTGGCTGACAGTGATGTACAGCTGAAATTCTGATATCATCGGTAATCCAGTAATGTAATATACTCTGGCTTCACCAGACAGACAGTTTTTAAATTTCGAAGTATAATTTTGTTGAAACTTTAATACAGTACAGATTTCTCTAATGTTCTTTTAACTTTAGATCTGAAATAAAAATGTGCACGTGTCAGACTAATAATGTCTATATACCATATGGGTGAAACATTCTAGTCAAAGATGAAAAGGTATAAAATAAACAAATCAGCATACGAATTGCAAACTCAAACATATACCTTATTAGTTCCGTCTGTAATTCCTTATATTGCAGGATAAGTAATCTTTTGTGAATACGATGGTTATGTCGTCGCTATAAAAAAGAATAAAAATGAAGTTAAATATGGTCTGGAAAACAAAGTTTTGAGTAGGACACAACTAAAACAAAATTAAGTAGAATTAAATGAACTTACCTTTCTAAAACTTTGAAGTCACCATGCGGAAACTTTCTTCTGTCCCTAATGAGCAGGGACATGGATCCCTTCAAAATAGAGGGAAAGCAGTATTGTTCTATGTTTTGGAAAGATTAACTGGAATGCCGTTATTGCAATTCATCTGTAGTTTGATTTTTCTTCCCCAATTTGAAGCTATAACCGCACTTATTGTTCATATATATTACTAATATTAAATTGTATGTACTAATTCGTGATATGTTAAATCAGTGATGCAAATATAGGCTTATGATCGCTAAAGTATGACTCCAAAACACCACTAATTTTCACTCTTTCAGGGATATTGGTGTATATGTGATCAATTTGTGTCTTATAGTCAGTTGTTACTTGGTTAATTAGCTGTACATACTGCTTTTCGTCAATTAAGTATTTACAAAGAGTATTTCTATCAGATGCATTTTCATATAAATTAACATTGAAGTCCCCAAGAATTACAACAGCAATGTTTGGATCATTTAAAAAAGTAGAATTTAAATGTTTCAAGACATTTAAGAATCTTGTTATTTTCGCCTTTGACGTAGAGCGATAAATTCCCACAATATGTAAATTGTTTACTGGTTGGTTAACTTTAACTAACGCCAGTTCAACATCATTGTAATTGCACCTCAAATGTTGTGAGATTAACTGAACATCACTTTTTACGTAAACAGCAGTTCCATAGGGTGTTCTTGTACCATGTTGCATAAAGTCATTTCTAAATAGTTGAAAGTCAGGAATCTCATATAATTCATTGTCGTCGTTACCACATACATGTAGAGCAGTTTCTACAAAAATATTGATATCCAGCTGCCAAAACATTGTAGTCACTAGCAACATTGGCAAAATGAAGATGTAGTGATTTCACACTTTGAAACAGGATCTTAAAAGATTCACTGCTATCTTTATAGAGAAAAGGAATATGACTGTTTAGTGTTGCCTTTTGTCTTAACCTTTCCATTTCTTCTTATACCTTTTTGCTCACAGCTATTTTATTTTCATTCACGTTAAGAATATGCAGTCTCGAGATGCTTCTAAGCCTGCTTAGTGCAACATAATGCATGTGTTCTCGTTTAGACAACGGAAGGTCAACAACTGCTTCACTTAATGTATCTCCTTGGCAACGTTGAATAGTTTTAGCTGCAGACGGTCTTAAGGTGGCTCGATAGTCAGAATTCATTAGAAATTTTATGTCTCTACGATTAAATGTTTTGTCGCGAATGCTTGAGCTTCATTTTGGCTATTACTAAAACAAGGAATGGGGAATCGGGGAAAGGAATCGGGGAACGGGGAATGGGGAATGAGGAATGGAAAAACCCGGAATACTAAAAGGGGGAATCTCTAAAACCCGGAATACTAAAAGGGGGAATCTCTAAAACTCGGAATACTAAAAGGGGGAATCTCTAAAACCCGGAATACTAAAAGCCGGAATCTCTAAAACCCGGAATACTAAAAGCCGGAATCTCTAAAACCCGGAATACTAAAAGGGGGAATCTCTAAAACCCGGAATCTCTAAAACCCGGAATCTCTAAAACCCGGAATCTCTAAAACCCGGAATACTAAAACCCGGAATCTCTAAAACCCGGAATACTAAAAGGGGGAATCTCTAAAACCCGGAATACTAAAAGCCGGAATCTCTAAAACCCGGAATACTATTTCTTAAGTTGTGTTTTAAAATCAGTAAATGTTAGACAAACTAGGGATTCAAGGATAGTGCAAAGTTTCAGAAGTCAGACAAATGTATAAAAAACTGACACAAACAGAAACAATGAATACAATACATACAGAACAATAAATCTGAAAACTGTGGTCTGCAATGACAAGGTGTATTTTTTAAAATTTCAAAGTGTTCCAAGTCAAGCCTTTTGAATATGTAGCCATTGTAGGCCCCCTTTACACTATACCGGATTACATCGGAGCGTAGCGATTTTTATACCGGATTGGGCTGCTGTTTACACTACGCCACAGTAATCCGGTACGCTCTGCGAAGTGAAAATCACTCCGCTTTGGAGGTGATACGAAATGTAATCCGGACGTGCCGGAGCAGTGTAAACAGAGCAATCCGGTATGCTCTGGCTCTGGTTCAAAATCCGCACCGACGTATATGTTTCGGACACAGTATTGTATTTTGTATGCTATTATAATGCTTCATATGTCTCGTTTTTTTTGCTTATTAACTCTACTAACCATTTCTGATAAATGCATAAATAAGAGTGCACTGTCGCTTTCGAAAGGACAATGTTTTTATGAAAATATTCGTTAATCTAAATCGTAGCAAGACAAAGTAATGTCCTGGTAAAGCTCTATAACAATTTTAGTCATAATATCAAGAATGTATGGTTGTTTCTAATATATTCCAACACATTACAGCAGAAGACTGCAGTTAATACCTGACAGTATGGGCTCACTGCGGAGTGAACCGGTATAGTGTAAACACCCACAAATTTTTCGATCGGAGTGAAAATTAATCCGGTATGAAAAGTAAACCGGTGTACAGTAGTGTAAACGGGGCCGTAAACATACAATTTCATTGCGTTGTAGGAGTTGAGAGCATTAACTGGACTCTCATTAAGAGAAATTATAAAGCCACCTCAATTACATGAATCTATGACATCGAAACTTTTTAAGGATTATCGCTAAATGTTTGCATAAACTTGAAAATTTTCAAAATTTTCCCCTTTGGCTTGCGCAGTTTTACAACGAAATATAGTACTTCCGGTTAATTCTGTATACCTCAAATAGATTATAGATACTTCGCACGCTAAACTTCACTTATCACTACGTCGAAGAATTCGTTATATCTTGTCTATTTTCTTGTATTTTCGATTGAAGCTTTGCAAAAATATTAAGAAAACGACACCGCTTCATATGGTGATATTTTGAGGAATATACGATAAAGGAATAGCCGAATATATGAATATATGATAAAATTTTTAAATATACAGATGTATGTGTACGTTCGCACTAACGATGAGCAGTCGGCAAGCGCCCGCTACATCATAATACGCCAAAGATTTCGCTGTATCTTGTTTGCTCTTTATTATTTTCGCATGAAGCTTTGCCAAAATGTAGAGAAAACTATGGCGATTCATTTAGAGTAATTTACAGAATATACGAAGTAACATAGCGAAAATTTTAGTCGTATCTGCTATATATGTTTATACTATGAACATTACTCATCAGTTCATATTAAACTCGGTTTCAAAATTTGATGCTTTCCAAGGTAAAAATCCCTTTTTACGCGTTGTAAACGAACAACTAATAGTCTAGACTGAAATTCTTTCAATGCCGGTTAAAATAGTGTTCTTATTGTCATAGAAATACACTCATGTTTGCGACCCACTCCATTTGACTTCAGTTTTATCACTGAGTAAAGTCGCCCTTTTTCGTCACAGTTACACATTAAATATCGATTTCAAAGCCTCGACCTCCTAACCTCGACCCTCTACAATTACCCAGACTCGACATCGGGTAATTATCAGTATTGATAATGCAGTTCCCTTTCGTTTCCATAGTTTTGTTGCTATCACGAAAACCAGTCCGTTCGGATAAATATTGACAATAGGTAGCTTTAGTTTCATAAATGCCGGAATTTTTAATATGCATTGCAGACTTCAGTATAGTCGCTAAAGGATATTGTAATTTCTTCCGTTAATGGTGCTACGATTTGGCCTTCGCTGGCCGTGAAAACGCAGGACTTAGATAACACTTGGTAAATCAACAAACTCTTTTATTTGTTATGTCTTGAGCTAAAGGTTCCAGTTACACGATACTGGATTACTATCAGAGTGACATCAACTTAAAAAGCTTTCCAATCTTGTTTGCTTTTTGAGCTTTTCATATTGGAAATTTTTGTTTAATTTTGCTGTGTTAAGACTTAAGTGCAAAATGCACCTTGAAAACCAAAATGTTATATCTCCGATATAATAGTTAATAATTATAATAATCAGGTAAGGCCGACTTAAGGGACTTTACTCAGTGATAAAACTGAAGTTAAATCATTTTTTGTCTAACATTTACTGATTTTAAAACACAACTTAAGAAATAGTATTCCGGCTTTTAGAGATTCCGGCTTTTAGAGATTCCGGCTTTTAGAGATTCCGGCTTTTAGTATTCCGGGTTTTAGAGATTCCCCCTTTTAGTATTCCGGGTTTTAGAGATTCCCCCTTTTAGTATTCCGGGTTTTAGAGATTCCGGCTTTTAGTATTCCGGGTTTTAGAGATTCCCCCTTTTAGTATTCCGGGTTTTAGAGATTCCGGCTTTTAGTATTCCGGGTTTTAGAGATTCCGGCTTTTAGTATTCCAGGTTTTAGAGATTCCCCATTTTAGTATTCCGGGTTTTTCCATTCCTCATTCCCCATTCCCCGTTCCCCGATTCCTTTCCCCGATTCCCCATTCCTTGTTTTAGTAATAGCCGCTTCATTTTAGTTCATTGCACAGCTCTATAGCACTGTTTGCTGTATTTAAAAAAGAATTTCTTAAAAGTTTGCCTGAAAATAGAAATCACGTTTCTTGTTGGAACTCGTTTCTAATTATAAGTTCATTTGCATAAACTCCACACCTTACCTATGACAACAATATCTCTGGACATACGAACGGTAGGAGTATAAAACTTTTCCAATTATGAAGACAACCAGCAGAGCTATGCAATGAACTAAACTAAGCTTTACACGCGCACTGTAAAAGATTCTATGGCGAAAGAAGTATTATGTGCTATGAGTTAGACTATCAAGCCACCTTAAAGGAAATTGCCAGCGAAGAACTTGGATTTTGTGTTTTCTGAACTGTCTTCTTACCTCTAAAATTGGAACCCAATGTCTATCAATACTTTGGTTGCAAAGATAAGAATATTCTTTGCGATAGTCTTTCCCAATGTGTTCTTCTTCAAACAGAACCCAGATAATGCTTGGTCTTAATGAACCTGGTACTCGGTAATCAACTTGCTGAATTATACACTCAGCGCCATTAGTCATACCATCAAGCACTGACACGTTTGTCATAAGATCATATTTTGCATCCTTAAGTATGGAACAAACTGAATACAAGCCCATGGTTTTAGAAGGATCGTTAGGGATTTGCTTCCTAAGTCTTTCTTTTAACTCATCAGATAAATCTCCCAGTACAATATCGATTGCTTTTATTTCAATTTTCCCATTTGTAGCTTTATGGAAAATGTCATGATTATGTTGATCAACTGCCATATTTGTACTGAATAGGTGAGTTGCATTAATGGCTAATTGGGATGCTGAGGACTAAGATTCAAAATTCTTTTTTTAAAACTGCAATGTCAGCTTCTGTATGTTTCCCTTCTCTGATACGATTTAAAATTTCAGCTAAGTCTTTGTCTTCTCTTTGTCTCATTACTTGGGATAGCTCAAGCGTTTCAAAATATTGTTGCCAAAGATTTGTCGCTAATGCGGTATAGCCATCGTTTGAGTTCTCAAATATCCAATGATCAAAAACTGGTTTAAGTTGAAACAATTCACCAACAGTTACTATACTAAGACCACCAAAAGGTTCTTTTGTTCCCATAATTTTTTGCAATCTTAAGTCAAGAAAATTAAACATCGCACTGCCTACCATTGATATCTCGTCAATAAATACGACTTGCATTCTCTGTAACTGAGATTTTATTGTATTCAATCTGTTTCTATCAAGTGTGCAGTAATTAAAACCTCTGTTTGCAGGAATTTTAAAGGCGGAATGCAGTGTATTTCCTCTTATGTTAAATGCAGTTTTGCCTGTTGGGGCTGCTTTTATAACACTTATATCATTGGGATCATTTTCTGATAGAGCATTCAAGTATCCTATAAGAGCTTCGCACAAAACATTTGTAACAGTACTTTTACCAACACCAGCTCCTCTGCTTAAAAACAATCTTAACAGAAGTTTACAAGTTTTAAGAGTTTAGTGCATGATAAAAAAACTCTTTTTGCTCGACATTAAGCGATTGCACCAGTTTTCGAAAATCAGCATCTTTCAATCTCTTCACTACAAGTTCTTCATCATCATTTGTTCTTGGATATATACTAATGTCATTGATCAAGTCGTATTCAGCATGTTGCTTATCTTTGCCTGGATTGAAGCATTCAAATAATTCACTCACTTTTGAACCAATCCCTTTATCTTGTTCATTTCGATATTGTGTATTTGGAGCAACTATTAGATTCCTCACCTTCAATATCTTGCACTGCTTGATCAAGTTTTTCTGCATGATTTTCGTATTGTTTTCTGTTTTTCTCAATCTCATTTTTGACAACTTTAAACCGTTCTTGGTAAGTCTGGGAGTCTTTCAGAAGATCCGTGGTTTCATTTCTCCAAGCAGTGTAAAGCATTATCTGTTCTCTACAATAGTTTT
The DNA here is from genome assembly GCA_963855995.1 of Muricea muricata. Classification (NCBI taxonomy): domain Eukaryota; kingdom Metazoa; phylum Cnidaria; class Anthozoa; order Malacalcyonacea; family Plexauridae; genus Muricea; species Muricea muricata. Next base: position 72,596,241 of record OY979716.1, read on the forward strand.
CTGGATCTTTGTTTTTACTAAATCTTACAGATCGTATTATTCTCGGTTTTCGTCTCTTCACCAGTGTTATTCCTCCTTTCATTTCATATTCATCCTTCTCAGATGTTTGTTCCAGATCGGGAACATCATCGTCTAAATTATCATCTATAATATTCTCTGGAGGATAATCATCTGCCGAGGGTGAGTTTGTTTTAAGCTGTCTCTGCTCATTACTCTTACTTTTGCAGTTATACCACGCAACAAAATCTGCTAAACATAAGTTCTATTTCGTCATTGGACTACGTCACTAAGGAGTCAAGTGAGATATGCGCACGCAGATCGAGTGTTCAGTTGCCCGCATAGTTTCACGAGTGAAGTCGTATTCATAATGGCAGCAAAAAATTCAACCTCAGACAAAGACACTCCGTATGAAGAAGAGCTGGAATTGCTAAATAACGAAGAGGAAGAACTCGACAACCACGAAAAATCGCTCTCAGATGTTCTCCGGACCCTGAACAAGTCACTGGCTACAATGGCGACCTCGATGGTGGCTATGGAACGCTCTGTCAAAAGATCGGCGCCAATCGCAACCTCTGACTCAGAGAGTTCGCTTGCGAAGAAACGAAAGAAACAAGCTACGAAGCGTATTGAGGACGACGGCCAGGGTACCTCATCAGAGGACAGCGACAGTGAGACACTGCGCAAAACGACAAAACAACCTCCAGCCGACTCGGCTATTGAGGAAGAAACAGGCAACACAGATGCTCAACTTGAGCAGGATGACCTGTTAAGCGAAATTTCTCAGGATTTCGCTCAAGCAGATGATGTTGGACCCAACATAAACCAACAGCTAGCAGACATAATTACCAAACGCTGGTCCTCGAAGCTTAATGATGCTAAACAGAAAGAAAAACTTGACAAATACACGAGGCCAGAAAACTGCGATAACTTGATCGTCCCACGCGTTAACGCTGAAATTTGGGACAAGATAGACCAAAAAGCAAGGCAGCAAGATCTGCGTGTTTCTACTATCCAAAAATTTATTGCCAAAGTCGGATCTATATTAGCAATGGCGACCGACAGTCTCCTCAAGATGCGAAATGACACCTCGGTCCCGGATATTATGGACACCGACGCTGGTCACTATGAACACCGACGCTTTGGCACTGTTAGGCCACACGATGTGTGAGCTGTCGATACGTCAAAGAGAAGCCATTAGACCACATTTGCATAAAGATTATGCCAGTTTATGTGCGTCGCATGTGCCTGTGACCACAGAACTATTTGGAGATGACTTACAGTCAAGGCTAAACAATATTCGTGCTTCCAACAAAATAAGTCGAACAACAGTGCCTGACAGATCCGCGGCAAGAGATAGAACTTCCGCCAGTTGGTCCAACAACAGTTGGCAAAAAGGGAACAATTTTTTATCCAAGGGCCACCGCTGGAAGCACAATCCTCCAAAGATGACCTTCCAGTCAAGGAAAGACACCCGGTCCAAACAAGGCCAGTGGAAAACGAAACAACAATCCTAAATCAGTTAACGGTAAGCAATTTGAAGGCAAGTATGCCTGAAGAAATAACCTATTTTGTCCAAAAAACAGAATGTTTTACAGCTGGCCAGTTGTCATACAGACTGAATGAATGGCGTAAGCTTACTTCTGACTCAGAAGTATTAAACACTGTTTGTGGCGAAACTATCGAGTTTACTTCATTACCCTTGCATAACGGGGCTTATAAAGAAAAGCAGTTTTCCAAATCTGAAAATACTGTGATTGCACAGGAAATACAGAAATTATTGAGTAAAGGTGTCATTGCAAAATCTTTACATGAGAAAGACGAATTTATTTCCCCAATATTTCTTAGGCCCAAACCAGATGGATCCCATAGACTAATACTAAATTTGAAAAGCTTGAATAAACATGTCTTATACAGACATTTCAAAATGGACTCCATTTGGACAGCCATTCGATTAATGACACCAAATTGTTTTATGGCATCTGTTGACATTAAGGATGCCTATTACTCAGTGCACATTGCACAAAAGCATCAAAAATATCTCAAATTCATTTGGAACAACAAGCTATACAAATTTACATGCTTTCCAAATGGGCTAGCCTTTTGCCCAAGGAAATTCACAAAATTAATGAAGCCTGTTTTCTCAACATTAAGGGAAAAGGGCCATGTCTCATCTCCCTATGTTGGTGGTTCTATTCTGGTTGGCTCGGAGTATGAGGAATGTGCAAAAAATGTGATAGACACAGTAAGGCTTATGGACAGTCTAGGGTTTGTTGTGCATCCACACAAAGCAGTACTTATACCCACCCAGGTGATTGTGTTCCTGGGGTTTTTACTGAATGCTATCACTATGACAGTCTCCTTGACACCAGAAAAAACCAAAAAGTTAAAATCAGCTGTTAGTCGCCTTCTCTCATGCACAAGTCCTACTATAAGGGAAGTTGCACAAGTTGTGGGGCTCATCATTGCCAGTTTTCCTGGGGTGATGTATGGACCCTTGCATTTTCGTATCACTGAGGGCGAAAAATCTAAAGCCCTTGAACAAAACTTTTGAGGCACATATGTGCTTAACACCACTAGCTAGGAATGAGCTACAGTGGTGGATTGATACATTAGACACAGCTGAAAATCAAATATACCGGAACGAACCCCAAATAACAATTCACATTGATGCTTCAAAACAGGGCTGGGGATGTGCAGTAAATGATTTAACCACTGGGGGGTTGTGGACTGCTGAGGAAAGGGGGCACCATATCAATTATCTAGAAATGCTAGCTGTGTTATTTGGATTACAAGCATATAACCAGTTAGTTGGTGGGAAGCATGTAAAAGTATTAGTTGACAATACTACAGTTCAAGCCACCCTTAACAAAATGGGAACTAGCCACTCACCTCAGCTAAACACCCTTACAAAAACTATACGGGACTGGTGCATTGCACACAAAATATGGCTCACAGTTGCCCGTATACCGGGTCTAGACAATGTTGAGGCTGACCGCTAGTCACGAAAGTCCAGACGATGCACAGAATGGTGCCTCAATAGAGATTTTTTTCAACAAGCATGTGACAAACTTCAATTTTCACCAAATATTGACTGGTTTGCTTCTCGCATAAACCATCAGATTAAGCCATATGTCTCATATCACCCAGATCCAGAAGCATTTGCAGTAAATGCATTTCATCAAACTTGGGTTAGTCACAAATTTTATGCCTTTCCACCTTTCAGCATAATCAATCAGGTTCTTCAGAAAATCCAGAAGGAGTGCTCAGAAGGACTGGTTCTAGTTCCAAAATGGCCTACACAGACATGGTGGTCAGTGGCCATGCAAATGTTAGTTCAACCACCAGTGATGTTACCAAAAAGCGAAACCACCTTGTTCCTCCCAAGCGACCTGCAAGAACGACATCCACTACACCAGAGCTTGTCCCTGGTACTGTGCCACTTGTCCGGCAACACCTTGAAAGCAGAGGCTTTTCGCCAACAGTTACAACAGTCATGGAGGCATCATGGCGGCCAGGAACAAGGAAGCAGTACTCAAGCTACTTGGCACTTAGACCCTCTAGTTGTAACATCATTTACTCCAGATGCAAGCCTATGTGTGATAACAATATTGCGAGCATACCTGAACAAAACTCGAACACTCAGAGGGAATTGTGAACAGTTATTGATTAGTTTTCAAAAGCCATACAAAGGTGTAACAATTGATACTATATCTAGATGGCTCCGAATTGTTCTAAAACTAGCTGGAATCGATACAGCTAAGTTTACTGGTTACAGCACTAGAGCAGCATCCACATCTGCAGCAAACAGAACAAATATACCTATTACAAAGATACTGGAAAGTGCTGGATGGAGTAATGCTACCACTTTCAATAAGTTCTACAACAAACCAGTGAATGACTCAAATAATTTTGGACAATTACTACTGTCATCAATAACCAATAGTGGTGATGACTAATATTAATAGTATATACAGTAGAGACATTTAAATTTGTTATTGATGTTCTGTTACAATTAAAGTTCCTGATTGCAACACTTTGAATAATCTCACATGACTCCTTAGTGACGTAGTCCAATGACGAAATAGAATTTAAAAATTAAACGAGACTTACCTGTAAGGTGAAGTTTGATTGTAATTCTATGAGTTATTGGACAAGGAAACTAAGGAGTCACCCACCCAACAATTCATACCATTAATTATATCGTAGGACTTTGGTGAAGTCTTTATAATTGCAATGAACTCAACTAACCATTATTTTGTGTCCCACCCTGAGTAGGTTTGCTGTTGCAATCACTCACGGCGTTAAAGACTGAACACTCAATCTGCGTGCGCATATCTCACATGACTCCTTAGTTTCCTTGTCCAATAACTCATAGAATTACAATCAAACTTCACCTTACAGGTAAGTCTCGTTTAATTTTTAAATTTTCCAGCTTCTTTGGTCGTCGCTGATATCTTTTGATAATGTTATCTGACTCAATATCAATCGAGCTGTCAGGAAGTTCTTTAATTTTATCCACGCTTTTTAATAAAAATGTTCTTTTATCTGGATCGGATTTATTGATGAACTGGAATTCTCGAGATGATCTTCTCAAGGGCAGCACAAGCATAAGGATCTAGTACGAACTGAATATCCATGTTAGCTTGCAAAGCTTTAAGGAAGTGTGGATTGTAGCAGTTGATTCTAATGTCAGAGGGTGATCGTTCTAACAGCAAAGTACTATGTTTAAGAGAAAGCCTTATAGCCTTTATGTACTGCTGTTCCGACAAACCTAGCTTTTCCACGAATTCCACAAAAGTAATGGTTTCATCCGCATTAATCGAGTTCAACAACGATTGTATTCGTTGTAAAGCATCCTTTAGCATATTGGCGTCATTGTCGTCAAGGTCAGTCTCAGATAAAGGCTCTAAAATCATACTTCGTGGCATTCACGGTAATCAGAAATTAAATCTGCAAATAGGACGACATTTTCTTACAGGTTTTGGAGTGTTTATGTCTTTGTAAATTTACAAGATCGCTTAAATCGTCTGAATCAGCTTTGCACGAAACATAGCTATTAACAAACTTAATAATATCTTCGTCACAATCTTTACCATACTCAGGTGCATTTTTTATCCAGAATAATCTGTGGATATGCGGGGAACCTCTGCTGAAATTCAACGCGGTAGAAAAAGTCAACAACTTCTCCAATTGGGTGACATAAGCTTTTAATAAAGTCGTGAATAAATAGTCGCACCATATGTTCAAAATTTCTAGCACACGTGACTGGATCTTTCTGTATTAATTCCGACTTTTTTTGCAAAGTCGTTTGCCTAACTTCATCATCAATGTAGTCCTTACTGTCAATAAGACGTCCTAGAATTTTTATTAAATGAATCCATTGAGTTTTAGCTGCTGAAAACGAGCAAAACCAAGTAGGATTACCCAGTTGTCGAATCATTGCAAATAGATCTTTCTTACATCTTTCAAAACAGGGCGGTGAACCGCATAAATTTCTCAATACTCTGAGTCCTTCATCTAAATTAATTAGCTTATTAACAGAATTTTCTGACTTTAGATCTCCAGCTGTATATATTTTACCTTTGGTTTTACATTTACGTAGTGATAAACTCGCACTCCCTTGAATTTGTCTAATTTGAAATTTCTTCAATTTGTAAAAAATGTTCGGTACTGACTGTGCAACTCTTCTATCTTTGCTTTGTAATTCCATTTACACATTGTACTGTAATGAACAGGTATTAGTCTTTCACTGTTGTCAGCTTGACGCTTGCCACAATAAATGGTAGGGAAAGAAAGATATTCAGAATCTTTGTCCATAAATATACCAAGTGGTCTGTTTTCTGCTCCTGGTGCAAAGCTTATAATTCTATTGCATATGCCGGGATGGTCGACTTCAGAAAATAAAGACAGCGGATCGTAGACTTTCTTGTGTGCGTATATAGTCTTCTCCATAGTTAAGAGCGAAATACTGTGTCCACAAATGTTCGATAGTCCGCCAGCATTCGACATCAAATGCATTTGAAATGCTTCGACATACAATTATATTTTTGGTGGCAAATCATGAGTATGTGGCTGTTGAAAGTGTTGAATTTGTTCTGTTATCAATCAAACAAATACAGAAACGAAATGCCGTCGAAGAAAATGTTAAGGGAACATTACAGGAGCGACAATATTGTATCAGCATATATACAGATGTAGGCCATTTTGTTCACTTCCATGGTTTCACCTTGTCTAAAAGGAAGCGTTATTATGGTTCTAGAGTTCTTTATTATAGCAATTTACATGCATCTTTTCAATTGTTACGTCTGACGATTTCTGGTGACATAAATCCGAATTCTGGCCCACAGTTAGCTAGTAAGAAAAATTTGTGCACCATATGTGACAAAACCTTGGCTCGAAATCATAAAACGGTTGAATGCACAAATTGTTGTTCAAAGTCTCATGTCAAATGCGTTGAGATATTGAAATATTACACAAGAATCAACAATGGTGAAAAATGGGTATGTACGTCTTGCTTATTTAAAGAACTACCAAGAAATGCTTGTTTTATAAGCAATGATTGTTTAGAAGCGGAAGTTGATTATGACGAATCATGTACAAACGAGTTTGCAGAAACCGATGTTGTTAGAATCCAAGAGATCGCGAAAAAGTATATTAAAAATTGTAAAATTGGTCATATAAATGCGAACAGCATTGCTGGTTTTAAACTTTGTGAGATAAAACAATGGCTGTCTCAGGGTTTATTTGATATACTTGTGATTACTGAAACTAAGGTGAATGAAACCTTTCCAAACTGTCATTTTCATGTTGACGGTTTTCGCTTGGTTCGACGTGATAGAAACATACATGGTGGGGGTATTATGATGTACATTAAATCGGATATAATATATGAAAATATTATACAAGAGACAAATCAACGGAACAGAGTTGAGTTTCTGGCATCCAAAGTAAAAATCGGTAAAGAGTGGATCATGATAATTGGTTTATAAACCACCGTCATTGAAGCAAGACGTTTGGAAATCAGAACTACAAAATCTGTTTGAAATGGCTACAACCATAACAAACAATGCTATCATATTGGGGGATTTTAATTGTGATTTACTACAACCAGATAAGTCATCAAAAGATGGACGTATACTTCTTGATTTAATGGATATTTTCCATCTAGTAAATTTAATAAAAGACCCGACACGTGTCACTAATACTTCTGGGGCCTTAATTGACTTGATCCTGACCAACAATAAGAAAAAAGTCCTGATATCAGGTATTTTTGATGCACAGATTAGTGACCATGTACTTGTTTATGCCATATTAAGGTTGACAACTCCAAGGTTCAATTCACGTAAAGTATGTACTAGAAGCTATAAAAACTTTGATAAGAGTGCTTTTCAGCGCGATTTACAGAATGTCCCATTTCATATAATGAATATTTTTGATGAAGTGGATGATAAAGTTTATGTGTTGGACACTTTATATTCTGACATTGTTAACGAACATGCACCTATTAAGCAATTCCACTTAAGAGGAAATCAAGTTCCATTTATGAGCGAAAAGTGGAGGAAAGCCATTCGCCATAGAAACATGCTTTGGAAAAAATTTATACGAAATCGCACTGATGAGCTTTATGCGATTTACAAAAAACAAAGAAATATATGTACTTCTTTGCGACGTAAAGCAATAAAATCATATTTTCACTCCAAGGTAGAAACATCCAAAAATCCTGGCGATTTTTGGAATGTTTGTCGGCCTTTCCTCCATTCAAAAAAGTCTAAACAAGCAAACGACATTGTGTTGCAAGAAGATGGCCAGTTGGTTAAAGACAAAAGAACTTTAGCACAATTATTTAACAGCTATTTCGTTCATGTTGCAGATATAGCGCCAGAAGTTAATGAAAGGTCTTTTGGAACGGATTTTATTCTTCACCCAAGCATTAAGACGATATTGCATAATAAAAACCAAGATGAATCATCTGAATTTAACTTTTGTTGTATAGATAGGGATCAAGTAGAGTATCTCATGTTAAACATCAAAAGCAAAAAATCATGCAGACACGATCAAATATCATCACGCTTAATAAAAGACTCTGCATCAATATTAGCTGAGCCAATTGCAAAAATAATAAATAGCTCAATTACACTAGGCCAATATCCTACTTCTTGGAAAGTGACGCCTTTATTCAAGAAAGATAACGAGTTTAATAAAAAGAACTATAGACCAGTATCCATTTTACCCTCCTTTAACAATGTTTTCGAGAAAATCCTTGCTAACCAATTTGAAGATTTTTATGAGAATATATTGTCGGATCATATTTCTGCGTATAGGAAAAATTATAGTTGTGAAACATCTTTGTTGAAGCTAACTGAAGACTGGCGTCAATCTTTAGATAACAAAGAAATTGTCGCAGTTATATCGTTGGATTTGTCTAAAGCTTTCGACTGTATACCTCACAATTTGCTCTTGGCAAAGCTTAAGGCATATGGTGTTAGTGAACATTCTGTAAGTTTATTCAAAAGCTATTTGTCTAATCGTATGCATTGTGTGAAAGTTGGTGATACATATTCATATTCAAGTTGGGAATGCGTAACTAGGGGAGTTCCACAAGGCAGTGTCTTGGGGCCAAGATTGTTCAATATTCACATTAATGACTTATTTTATAATATAAATCTTGGAACACTTCATGCTTATGCAGATGATGAGCTATTATACAATTCTGATCGTGATCCTGCAGTTTTGGAGAGAAAACTTCAATGTGAAATGGACTTAGTGAATACATGGTACAGCAATAATGGCATGATTGTAAATCCTGAAAAACATCAAGCAATTATTTTTGGCAATTGCAATCACAAATTTGCATTTCCTGTAAATAAATCGATCGAATTATTGGGAGTAACACTAGATAATGAACTGAAGTTTAATTGCCACATTACAACAATTTGCGACAAAGTTAACAATCAGTTTAGTGTAATTAAGAGGTTTGGAAGCCTCTTTAGAAAAAAATTATTATTAAAACTTTATAAAGTATTTGTTTTACCACATTTTTGCTATTGCTCTCTGATATGGCATTTTTGTGGAAAAAGAAATTCTGACAAATTAGAATCTCTAAATAGGTGTATATTAAGATATATTTTTCAGGATAAGGGATCTAATTATCGTGACTTATTATCTCAAGCAAATACTAGTACATTATATAATGCTAGAATGCATAGTATGTTATCTATGGTGTATAAGAGCCTTTTGCATCCTAACTATCCTAATTATATAAAAAGATTATTTAAAACTAGAACGTCTAAATACATGCTTAGAGGCCAAAATATATTAGCGTTAACGAAACCAAAAACGACCAAGTATGGATTGGAATCCATTAAATATTTAGCGACTAAGAGTTGGAACTCGCTCACAGACAATCTTAGGACAGCAATGGATATTAATAAATTTAAAACCGCAATTAGAACGCTAGATTTTCCTATTCCTTTTTAAAATATAAATTGTATATTTAGATTTAGATTTATGCTCCAAGATATTAGCTCATTAGTTTAAGCTACTCTGTAAATTCGAGTTTAAATAAAGTGTATGTATGTATGTATGGTTGTTCAGTTGTTTCACACCACTCATCATATGTATCATTGTCTATCGTATCATCAAGTTTTTCTGTCTCTGCGTTTTCTACACTTTGAGTATTCAAATTATTTGACAGATTTTGTGATGTCTCCTTGATATCCTTGGAAATATATTCTGACCATTCATCTAAATCTTCATTATTGACCGTATTTACATAATAATTCGTTACTTGAATTCCCTCACTTTTGAATATTTCGCTGTTACGAACCAAGTACTGAGCTCCCGCTAAAACTCTTTTAGGTCTAATATTCTAAAACTGATAATGGTGTTTTTAACCAAGCCGTTGCTTCAATTTGATTGGATAGTTTGTGATTCATTAATTGGTCTTGGTAAAACACTAACAGTTGAATTAACATCAGCAGGTACATTAACTACATTCCATGAATACTTAATTGACCTCCACAAGGCAGTTCTCATACTTGCATGAAAGGTATTCTTGTGCTGGAAATTTAAACACATTCTGCCACAAGTTTGTCATCAAAATTTGCATCTGTTATTACAGTATGTCATTTTTAATTGTTTGTATACAGTATGTTTGTTGGTTAACAATTAACACTTATTGACTGAGACCGAGGGAAACAGTATGTTTTGTGGACCAGAGACTGTCGATGTTTCCCGAGGCAAAGCCGAGGGAAACATCGACAGTCGAGGGTCCACAAAACATACTGCTTTCCCGAGGTCTCAGTCAATAAGTATTTTATTATATACTGAAAGTCAAAAGAGAAGAAAAGTACCACAAATCAATCAAACATGTGTAAAAAGGATTACCTTTTACCTGACAAGGCTCCGTGAGGCTCTGTGGATTTGTTATTTACCGGTGAATAAAAGTAATGTCCACCGCTTAGCTACGTTGCCAGGGAGACAGTAGAATTTCTCCACTATCACGTGATACGTTCTTAACCAATAAGAAACAGGAATAAATGAACTTTGACATTCAGTATATAATAATTTAAAATGTTAACTCACCACATATGCTATTAACATTTTCAGGGTTCAGCTGCGGCTTTGGATCTTTTCCTTTATGTGCATTTGACTGACGCCCAGAAAGAGAGTGAGTGCATAGCACTTCTCGTGTCCATATCATTGGAAGAAGTGCGTACACATAATCCTTTGCAGAATGCTTGCCCTTTAAAACTTTCAGTTGTCCACGGCTAACTTCGATACCAGGGCAAAGTTTAATCTATAAATATATCATAGTATAATACATATTAAATATGGACTAGTTTGGATATAAGACAGTTTGGAATTTAACTGAATTAATATTCATTCTTTTAAACAAACACATTAATCTTACGATCAGTTTTATAAAATATACCTTTAATTAAAGTACTATAATTATTATTTTTATCTATTGGTAATGTCCCAGCAAATTATCCTAATGCTACCATTAAATATCAATTCAGACAGCCCATTTTTAACCAGTGATTTTTAACCAGGCTAATTATTAATTAGGTTGATTGTTGAGGCATAATAAGAAGAGGTGCCTCGCAGAGGAGGCTAGTTGATGCAACTCTTTCAGACGTTTTTAAACACCCTGATAGATATTGAGTAGTCACTGACTGCTGGAGACGGGGACAATCCCCCCAGATATGACAATTATGTATAATGCATAACAGTATACTTTTTAAATTTACTTACATTATCTGTCTCACTTTCAGAACTAGTACTCCCCAATGCCTCTGTTCTAATGTTATGTACAATTGGTGATGAGGGGAGTGCCTGCTGTACATTCTGTGGTCTCTCTATATTCATTAATTTTCTGCTGCACCGGCAGGGATTTGAAGACAGTTTCTTCATCTCTGGCAGAACACAGTCTTTAAGTTCCAGAACGATATCCTGCAAACATTGTAGGTCTACAAAGTAAAAAAAAATACATGTACTGAATATCTAAATGTGGCAAGTTACACATTAACTTATTCCTAGATATTTAGGTAGAATTACTAAAGTAATATACTGCATTAACCAAATCCCTGAATTAACCAAATGCAGCCTTATTTGCCAATAATTTTAGTCTGTCTATCACATACATGCAGATTATGGTTTTATTCAATCATCAATGGCAGTACCCTACCACTAACAAGTTAAGCGACAATAATAAAAGAGAGAAAATAACTTAGTAGGGTGCATAATGCAAGGGTGCACACACCTATTTTAGCATGTTAATCTGTCTAATGCAGACGATTTTACCAGCCAGTGGCTGTTAAATTATGTTAAACCATTTCCTACTAGTAATAGTAAAGTGATTGGCAGTTGCAGTACAAAACAGGTTAAAATACCAATTACATGTCACAAATTTTAATTTCAAAATGGATTAATTCCATGCAGACCCCCCCCCCCCCCACAATACAGATGGAATTTTTAAATAAATGCTGCAATTTGCCTTTCGTTCTTTGAATCTTATTTTTCAATGCTAGAATTTCCTTGTCTTTAGCAACGAGCTGGTTCTTCATTTTATTCACTGTGTATTCATGATCAGACTGGTCAGAATCATCTGAACATTCAGGGGGACTTGCCTACACATTCTAAGGCAAAACACAAAATATAGAGTTCATATATTTTCCTGAATCCTAGGTTTTGATCATCCTGTTATTGCAGTGGCATGCTACAATTTGGTGACATGAATTTGACACCAAATGTGCCAAGAAACTCTCTAAGTGGTTTTATTTTAGTCTTTACTAGTGTGTATTATTATTGGCTAACCTCTGATTGTTTTCTTTTTCCAAGTTTCTCTTTCAATTTTGCAATGTGGTTTTCTGACATTGGCGAATTTGATCGATCATTGTTTGACTTGAGTTTTTTCGAATGCTATGAAAATAAGGTGGTTTGATACACATTGCAGGTTAATGGGTGAACAGATTAGAGCTGTGCAGTTCCAGAAATTTCATCTTGGTTCTTGGTTGTTTGAATGTGGATGTTTGGTTTAATTTGGTATTTCAAAACAAAAACACATCGCATTAGTTAGAGATCTTAAACATTACAAAAAGTTTAACAAATTAGGGTCCCAGAACTACTATCTTATCTGGGAATTTTGAGCAAAATTTGATGCACATTTATTTCAAGTACCTTTCAAAGGTCCCTAAAATTAGTAAAATGTACAAAACCGAAAGTACTCATTCTTTTTGAGTGCTTGGTGCTGACTGCTGGTGGAAAAGCATCCAAGAATTTCGGTTTCTCACCTAGCTCTATAACAGCTATAGATGACATGGGTTGTTAATTGACATCTGGAGCTCATTTGGTTATAATCAATCTGCATGAAAACAAGTATGATCACTACTGACTACTTACATTTACCACTGGTAATTCATCATCTTCATCTGTATCATGATAGCGATCATTGCTCTTTGTTTCTCTTCTTCCTCTCCCTCTTAACGGAGTTTGAGTGCTACCAGTATCGAGATATGTAGTCATTAGCTTCCGAATGACATCATAGTGATCTGTTAGACAAAAAGGAACAGTTACTGAATAAATTATCATATTAATCCAAATACAGTGTATCATTATAATGACACTTCGCTCAGGTATAGTTTTACTCTATAGTCCTGCATCCACTGAAATAGCCGTGCATCCACTGAAACAGGCGCAAAAGGAGTGGGAAATACTTTCGACTAATCCCTTTCAACCTAAACCTATTGCTGTCCAATTATCACTGTAGCTAACTGATATCATTTCATAGTATTTATATATTTTAAATTGTGTGAAATCTTGGAAGAGTTTTATTTATTCATTGGCTTTAAATACAAAACCATCCTCATTTCCAGGGCTACTCGGTTGGAATTAAGTGGTGCTAGTTCAGGATGCTAATCTCAATAGCCTGCACCTGAATTCCAACAATGACTTCTATTCTTTCAACACAATATTCTGTTGATATTTCCCCCAGTCGTCATATAATATGCAGAACTATTACATGTTAATATTCAGGTTAGGGTTAGATTTTGGGCTAGGATTGGTATTAATTAAGAAATAAAATATCGATTTCTTATATTTCCAAATAAAACGTAGCACTTCCTATTCAATATGGCAGCCAATGTGTAGTTGCTAGTTATTTTACAAACAAACAATTGTTGATATATCCTTTCCATCCTAATTTCTTTCAATCTGGAAATAATGTATTATAATAAGAAATATATCAATCCCGTATTTTGTGCCTATTTTTGGACGTTTTGTGCAGGAAAATCGACAATATATTATCGATCAGTCAATTGTGTATAATCGACCATCATATCATTTATGTATTTATATATGAGAAAATATTCCCTTGTGTAAATATAAACACAACCATATCTAGAAGTTATATATCTTACCATTGAATTTCAAAACTCGTGCAACATATGTTTTCGTCTCAAATGAGCTATCAAGCTCATACTTTCCAGTTTTTTTTGCCCATTTGGAATACTCTTTCTTCGATAATGGCCAGCGTACTAAGACCTCTTTGTCCGATGGCCATTTTTCGTTGGTGAAGGTAGCTTCATCTTGATCCACCATCCAGTTACTTTGATCCACAGCACAACTGCTGTCTTCACAGAATTCAAATCATGCAAATTTCATTTTATGAAGAGGATTATTTTCCACAAATTTTGTGAAATCTCTACCACGGACACGTTTATAATAGAAACAGCTAAAAGCGGAAAAGACCGAATTCGAATAGCGCGCAAAAATTATCGTGTTGGTATCACATGGAATGCTGGGATTTTTAAACTACGAATATTTTGATTGGATAAGATTAGCTGTGTTGCCATAGAACCGACCAATCATAAGATAGATAAGTGAATAATATATTAAGATTCCAATCCAAATAAAAACTTTGTTAATCCTAACTGTGGTTTATCTTTCAATTTTACATTTGGAATCATCATGTAAAATAGTGTCTGGTTTAGCAATAAACAATGCCACTCAGGGGACCATATAAACAATACGAGGTAAATAACATCTGTGGCGGTCCCGAAATCTACTTTTTATCGAAGACGTAAACGGTGCATTGCCGAACTCAATGATGACCAAGACGATACCCTCCATGAACATGGCCATGCTGTATGACGTACAATATCCGCCAAAATTGTATAGTAGATTTGTACAATTGTACTTCCAATATACGTGTAAGTTTGCATTTCAACATTCAACATTCAATTCCTGTTCATGGTCGAGCATTGTAAAGTTTACGATTCTTGGATTTGTTTTCACTTTTCCAGAATTGAACATTGTAGATCGCTCTATTCAACTTCCTACTTTTCATCATTGAACATTGTAATTTACGATTTCCAACATCCAACCGCAATCCAATCTCGAACCGTCTGTGCGGGCTCAACCATTCACCAATTTTTACCCAGTAGGGTAGAGAGCGATTAATCAATTCCACCCGTTATACCCCCCGATAGCGGAACTTTTGCTCTAGCAACCAAAATTATGCAAATTATGATCCGGAAATTATACAAATTAATTATGATAAGGTTATACAAGATGGCGGCCGATAAAGATAAAATAAGCGAAGTTCGTTCGTCTCTTTTGAAGGCCGTGGAACGTCTTTCATCTTTGCAAGATGCATTAAACACACAAGGTAAATGTTTAAACGTTTTTACTAAAGGAAATACATGTACATATACTAATTACTATCACAATATTATTCCGAGCTTCCATTTAAAATCTTTGTTCACTTGATGACATTAATCGAAGTGTTAACGTTTATAAACAGTAAGGTCAAAAATACTATAATCAGATTAAGTAAGCAATTATTTTTGGGGAATGGTCTCAACTAGCAACGGAACGATCGAAAACAAAATCATTTTGTCGTACTATAGACTATAGTCACATATAGCATAGCCATCGCAAACAAATTGAGCCAGCAATGCCATGCAGTTAGAGAATCAACACAATAATAGACAATAATTGTTACTGAATTGACTCAATAGCTGGTTTTCAGTAACGTGATACGTTTAGCGCTTGGTGGTCAACCCAAAATGGAAGCAACACAGTATCAGATCAGGTTATTTATTATAGGTATATATTGACCTTGTGTTTGGTAGATACACATACTGGTACTTACCATACTGGTAAGTTCCTTGGCTTCGCCAAATATCTTGGGCATGGCGGAATTGTATTTATGCCAAATTTTGGAGTATTTCTTTGGTTGAAATTGGGTGAAGTAGTTTTAGCATGGTGTGCATTCATTTGTTCTTGGTTAAACTCAGTGGTTAAACTATGTTTTGGTGCATATTTTTTGTGAATTGCAAAATCGAGCTCGAAATACGATAAATACTCAATTATGAGCAATGATTAATTTTATGAGATACTGAGGTGCACTACGTAAAATAAATTGGTCTGTACATTTCCATCAGGAGGTCATGAGGTGTTAAATGAGTTCCAGATGCAGTGGGGCAAAATTTTGGACACTGAATTGGTGGCATGAAATATATGGTGCACAGAAATCGAACTTTCCTGTATGGCCCACCTATTTACTGTATATAACGCTTTGTCCTTATATGCGCCTGCGGCACTGAGTGTACTCACTGATTGCTTACTGATAACACTGATTGCTCAATGTAAGGGAAGCATCACATGTGGATTTTGTCTGTAAGAAACATCATATGGACATTGCGGGGTGGGGGGGGGGGGCATGCTTTTATGAAATACTCTGGTTTTATAGCTAGTAGTAGTCAGGCAACACACCATTAAACAACAAAACATGGAACAATTATGATTTAATAATGATGATTAAATAACTTGATCTTAGAACGAAATATTCGTAATAGTTCAAGGCATGCTATTCAGTTTGTTTATAATTGTTATATTGTTTAATCATGATTTGTGTAGTGTTTATGTTTTACATTAAGCTTTTACAAAAACACACTTTTCAGAGTATTTGAAGTTTTCCACTGAATAAATATGTTTTCATATTCAAAAATCCATACAGCAAAAAGCAATGGAATAGAAAATTTGCTTCAATTCAAAAGTTTTTTGTATGGCAATAATAATATGAAAGTATTTTAAAGATTTAATTGTAAAAGAATGTAGTTTATAAAATTTCTAATAATCCGAATACGTTTATTGAATAGGTGCATGATGCTTCTAAGGTGGAGGCAATCTCGTACCCAGAGCAATGCCTGTTCGCGGGTTAGGCATTGGCTCTGGGGAAACGGAATGAACTGCGTATGATTTCATACGCGCTCACTTAATGCGCATGCTCTCCACTAATAGGCTGTGCTTTATTTCCAGCAAAATAATCATAAATACAACAGTTGAGCCCGAATAAATAAAGCATAGCCTATTAGTGGAGAGCATGCGCATTAAGTGAGCGCGTATGAAATCATACGCAATTCATTCCGTTTCCCCAGAGCCAATGCCAGCCTAACCCGCGAACAGGCATTGCTCTGGGTACGAGATTGAGGTGGAGGGGTCACCAGAAAAACATTCTTATGACGTTTCTCGTGGAAAAATCAATATGTGGTGCTTCCCTAAATGTAACAATACCACTATTACACACTCAATTTGTGTAATGATTTAACTTACTAACCTTTTTAGATGGCTGCATAGTTTAATTCATCAAGAAATATGGATGACATACCCTATGTACTTGAAGCTATCAATGATGTCCTGACAATTTTGGAGAGATTTGAAAACAGGAATAGTGATGAACGAGACTTTCAGCTTTTGCTGTGTAAACTGGACTATCTTCAGAGGATAACCGTCAATTTAGACATTGATGATTTTGTGCCCAGAATGATTGGAAGAGCATACAATGCAATGTTAGATATTGAAAGAACAAATCAAGACACAGGTTACACAGCAAATGCCACAGGAAATGGGAGACGTGGAAGGCCTTCATTTGAAATAAGTAGAGAACAATTATCATTTTTTATTGAGCAAGGTTTTAAAGTCAAAGACATCAGTGCTATGCTTGGTGTAAGTGTTAGAACTGTGGAAAGGAGGATGTCATTGTTTGGACTTAGTATATCAGGTGAAATTGATGAAACAAAAATCACTACATTTTAGTCCTTTATTTATGACAATCTTCTCAATAAAAAAGGGTAAAATATGCAATACTTGGTGTTATATCGTATAAACTGTAAAATTTTTTTAATTAAAGTCTCACTTTTACTCAGGTTCATATAGCTCTATTGATGACCATCAACTGGATGAAATGATCACTGCTGCATCTAGTCAACATCCTGGAATAGGCATTAGAATGCTGCAAGGTCATTTATCCAACGTGAAAGGATTCGAATGTCACTTCTGCGAATAGATCCCATTGGTGTCGTACAAAGATGGCAACAAACTGTTAAGAGACGTCATTACAGAGTTAGATCCCCTTTGGCATTATGGCACATTGATGGGAATCATAAACTCATTAGGTAAATTACCATTTAAGTATTATACTTGTAGTTGAATGTAATTATATTTTCAACCTATTGTCTTTATCTATAAATTCTCTTTATCTTTAAGGTGGAGAATTGTGATCCATGGTGGGGTGGATGGCTATTCAAGGTTACCCGTTTACTTGAAGGCTTCTGACAACAATAGAGCTGAGACTGTTTTTGCAGATTTTTTAGAAGCTGTCAATGAATATGGCCTGCCATCTCGAGTGCGATCTGACAGAGGAGGAGAGGGTTAGAGAGAGGAAGCATGATAACTGGTAAATTGTGATTTTCACCATGTGCAACTTCGTATACTTCGCTAATTTAGATATAAGTAACTAAATGTTGGACAACATTCATAACCATTTCTAGTAAACACTCACTGAAATCAGATTTTGTTGTAAATTGTAGAAATGTTGTTCCTCATATACATGTACTTCAGCTTTACCTCCATTTTGATCACTTGGCCACTTTTTGCTGAACAGTTAACTCGTAAATTAGTTAGTCAAATTGGTAAATAAATACATCGATCGCGAATCTCAGAGTTTACTAATCTTCACGTATATTTGCTTTGTTATTCAAATTTTTCAATAAAACTGGCTAACCACAATCAGGATTTTGAAAAATACACATTCGAATTACCATACATCATGCACAAAGTGAGTAAATCTCTATTTTGAGATTCCGTAATTGTCTTGTGTGACTGCATGCATGCGTATTCAACCGGTCGCAAATAAGCTGGATAAAGCAGCAAAAAACATTTTGAATTTTTAGGAAAGAGTACGCACAACCAAAGAATAGAGAGGCTTTGGCGGGATGTGTTCGCTGGTTGTCTATCCTTATTTTACGACCTCTTCTACCATTTCGAAGATTCCGGTGTGCTAGATCCTGACGATAATGATAATATATGGTGTCTACACTACGTATTTTTGCCTATCATAAACAGGCATTTGAGTCAGTGGAAAAACGCCTGGATACACCATCCGATGAGCTCCGAGAAAAACAAGTCTCCAATACAGCTTTGGATACACGGTCTACAGACTGTCGTTTGGGGCTCGAATTCAGCAGAAGATGACGTTTTTCAGGTAAACTTGAATATCAGTGTGTGTATGTGGGGGGGGGGGGAGCATTGCCAAACCACTTTTACGACAATATTATATATTGTGGCCGATCTAACAATGTTTGTTAAACTATGGGTTACATACAATTTTTATATATGAATCTAAATTTACTAATTTTTTGGCTGCATGCATCCGCAAGTCTTCAACGAAGTTTATGGCTACAAGTCATGGCTATTGTTACACTTAATAGGGTCAAAAAAAGAAATAATAGACCTTAAGTACTACGTGCTGTCAATAGTTTTTATTACGGTGACAACAACACATACATAGAACAGCTAAAGAGCTACGGCTATAAAACTGTTCCTAGGAGGAAGGCAACAACTACGGTGTGGATTGGCATGGACCTATTCCCGGAGATGATTCAAGCGAGTTAGTCGACGTTCCCTGCACAACATGTCCCTTCACTCAGGAACAGATAAACCATTTACCCGCGACAAATATCAACATGAATTTCGTAGAAGGAATTCAAGTATTCCAACAAATCATTAACCAATTGTAATATCAATACCATATACTTTACTGCAATATGTAATACCATATATTTTCGCTCATCAAATGCTTAGCCTGGCCAGTATGTAAAATAGCTTGTAGAAAAAATGCTGTGTGATATGTTGAATACTTTATTCTCACCACAGCAAACTCTTGCTTAACATTTGAGTATAAAAACTTACAGTAACAAACAAAAACGGTTTGCCATAAAGATTACCTGAAGTTACTGCACTATATATATGACTTATAGACGCAAGAGCTTTGACACTAAAAAGCCCTAATCTCCTTTCGAAAACCCCTTATTTTATCTTTAAAATGTGCTAGACCACTACTTGTAGCAAGCCATCCTGGCTGTTGTAACATCAGGTGCTCATTTAATGTGGTGGGAAAATATGGTAACAAAATACAGTAAAAACAGTTATATGTGGGAATGTAACACAAATTAGGTGGCAACTATTTAACAACAGTTAGGCTGTTAGTTTCCCTGCAAACATTTTCAACGTTTTTCAGCCTCTTTATATATTATAACTTAGAGTAAGTATGGCCGAGTCTTACACAACAGTAAAAGATTTACCATGCTGACGGCCTTCAGTAATGGCTGCTCTCATAGCAGATTGAAAGTGTGCAAATGACTCAACTTCATCTGGTAGGTTGAGCGTCAGCAGACATGTAGACACAAAAAATGTTCCATCTTGTGAAAACGAAACTTTTATTGCTTTATTGCGAACCCCAGCTGCAGATATGGTTTTGCATCCAGTTAGGAAACGCACAAAAGCTTTCATTTCTATAAAAATATGATGAAACAATCTTCACAGTTTCAACTTAAGACACGCTATTGGCCAGTTTGTTGATCAAACGCGATGCGTTCAGAATACTATAACTCTCCTTCGCAGCATATAAACAACGTCCACATCCTATTGTAAGGCGCATCTCGTCCTGAGGCACAAGGTAGTGGACTCATGAAGTAAGACAAACTTTGTATAGCATAAGTGCCATTTATCGTACATGTTCATTACAATAAACGGCGATGTCGAGTAATAAAAAATACCGATGAAAACAAACCTTCTTTGCTGCATCCGTCGATGAAGGACATCAGGTGACCCCAAATTATCTCTTCTTTTTCGTTGAGACTAGTATTGGGTCTAAACATTTGTTTTGTTGCATCTGCTGTTATTTCGCTCTCGTTGTGAACAAATAGTGGCTGGAATAGAACTGGGTATTTTTCAATATACTCTAGCACATTGACATCTTTCAAACCGCTACGAAGTTGGTCCATCAAAACATTTTTTCAGATGATAACGTAATGCAGCAGCATTGACTGTAGTGTGATTGCTTTGTTTTCTTCCTTATTTGGTAAAGCAAAATTACAAATTTTACATGCAAGGTCGTTTTTTATCACATAACCATTAAGACAAGATACAAATAATGTTACAAAATACAATTGTGTAACAACAATGAAAATCTATTTATTATGAGTCGATCGTACGAACGGATGATAGTGCTATCTGTGATCATGCAACCTTGCATGTACAAAAATGTTTTACCATGAAGTGAATTATGTTATGTATATGGTGTAAAATTGAAAAGTTGAATTGTTTTACTAATTACTTACTGAAAGAATAGTAGAAATGCCACACTCAGAGCACATTTCAACAAAGCGATCGTCCTGCCTCAATTCGCCAATAATTTTTGAATCAGCTGAAGCTACCTAGACATACAGTACAAAATTCGTTCATACCGACTACATAATTGTTGTAAAACTGCTACAAAAACACAATCCAAGTTTAAACACGTGCTGTACTGTACCTTCTCAATGTAATCCTTCACTTGTGCATCTCTGACATCAATGATACTAACATAGCTTAAAGGTAATAGCATCTGTGATGATGTCATCTGGGTCTATGGTTACTTTCACAGGTGGCCCTTTCATATTCTTATCTGAAAGATCTTGTAAGACATCGTCCAATGATGTGAAATGCTTTGACGAACATGGACTCGCGGTAACTAAACGATTAGTTTAATGTTATATTTAAAGTCAATGACAATGTATGAAATACCTGGCATGCTTGGTACATGTATCCGTTGTGCACGAGTCACTAGTTAACCCTAACGTAAACCCCGACTCCCCCCATTCCGGGGCAGGGGTTAGGACCAGATAATACTCCAAAGAGGGCAGGGAATTTGAAGATTATGCTCGTTTTGTTATTATGTTTATGCAACGAAATTTCACCCCGACGTTTTGTGACCTCAGCTAATGTAGAGATAACGTAAAACGTGTTGGTAACTTCTTTTACAGAAGTTCATTATTTGGCGTCTTTCGTGAGAAATTTAGCTTTGAATAACATGCAAATATCATACTTATGACATCACAATGCATAATGTATTTTAAAACAACAGAGATTTTTAGAACAATTTAATTTTGTCGACCAAAATTACAAAATTATAGATTCTGATTTGCTGTATTTAAGTGCAACTTTTGGAAATTTATCATGGATACTGTAAGAGAAATTATGCACTGTGATGTCATAAGTATGATATTTGCATATTATTCAAAGCTAGGTTTCTCACGAAAAAAGCAAAATAACGAACTTCTGTAAAAAAAGTTACCAACCCCTTTTACGTTAACTTTGCCTTTAACGAGGCCATAAAACGTCGGGGTGAAATTTCGTTGCATAAACACTTTAAGAATTTGCTTTTCCCCAAGGACTTTTTCTGTGGTTTTTAATCTCTAGCGGGTAACTACTTCATTCCACGGGCTGAAGTGGATCCGCGGACCGAAATGGATCCATGCACCATCACTATTAGACAAGCATGCACGCTCTAAAAGTACCTCACACATTTAGGGTTGGTGGTTCGTGGGTGCTAACGGCGGGTATTTATACACTACCACGCATGCTTCGTCCAAGTCAGCTGCGTGGAATGAAGCAGAAGTACTTACCCTCGAGTGGCATTTTTCAATGACACTTTAGTTTTGCAAAATTGTTAACTGTGCAGTTCAAAGCTTTTAACGTGTCCTTTTAGTAACAGTATTGTTCAAAGTACTTCTACTTGTACTTCTACTTGTATTGTTCAACGTACTTCTACTTGTCTGTACTTCTACTTGTTATTTACCTATGACATGCACTACAAACTACTTTTACCATTGTTTAATTTAACTATAATCATACCAGTACCCACAATATGGGACATTTGTGAACATTAGAACAAAGTCGAATCCACACCCTGGCCCAGGGTGGGGGGAGGTGGGATTTACATTGATTCATGCATTAGACAGTGTTCATAAAAAAACTGAAAATTACGGTACTAAACTACGCCAGTGTAGTTTATAAAAAAAAACAAAAATAAAAAAATCAAAATTACACATAAAATTTACAGTACGCTGGTATCGTTTTAATAGTAATAATATTTATGTATACCTGTTTCCTTCTGGTTGACTTGCATATTGTCTAGCACCTTGTCAATTGCATCTTCTAATGTTAAACTTGTGTCTGCAATATCTTGAAGGAATTCCTTTGTGTATTGCGGAAACATCTTTGTTAGATCATTTACGTCCTATTCGATGTAAAGATTTCAAATTTTATAGTATAACCATACACCGATAAAAAACAAACACTGCATCCCTGGGCTGCCTATAGTATAATGTAGTTTTTATAAGATCAAATATAATTAACAATAGAAGAAAAAAAGAAAATAGGTAGGTCAACAAAATGGACAAACAGCCATTCTCCAACATACTTTTATAATTGAAATAGGTATATGCAATAAACAATTATTGACTTACAGGATTGCTATCAAACACATCATCTTCTACTTGGATTTCATCCTTTGCTGGACTGGGTTCCTTCTCTCTACTTATGAAATTGAAAACATCTTTATATGAGCAAGAAAAAGTATAATCAATCACTAATTAGTACTAATTTTATGACATAGTTGTCCGTACCTTTACATTCCAATTAAAAGCCTGGAATGAAAGCCTGACTATATTTTAAAAATTCAAAATTTAGGCCCCTCACTTACACCACATGTGCCTTGAAAACAATATGCCCTTTCGCTACCTAATTTCAATACCTGAAACAATGTATTACGTGACAACCTAAAAAAGGGCCTTAAATTTTGTTTATTTGGTTTCATATATAGTGAATTCAAAATATTTTATGCAGTTTTCACTACATTACATGCACTTGCAATGTCAATTTGAGATTAGATGTTTTTAGCCCAGTTTATACATTTTTATTACCTCAAATCAATGATAGTATCAATAGTCTTTTGTTTCTGAAATAAGAGCATATATATTATATATAACTCACATATTTGGCATGTTTTGCAGTCTAAATTATCAATAACTAGTCGGCAATGATTTTCGGTTACAGTGAATTTAAAATTACAGAATTGTGTGTAAAAAGTGAGTGACTGTGTAAGGGCCATATCCCCCATACCCCCCAGGAATGACTCTCTTGATTTTTTGGTTTTAAAAATTATTCCAATCCTACATTTTTAGCTGCAAAATTTACTACCAAGTATTTGCTTCATACATGTATTACAGTCAGCAGTGCTAGTTGCAGCAGACTGATGTTACACACTATTGCTACAGTTAGCTAACCTTTGGAGGTGAAAAATCATCCGGATGGACCAATCTTTGGTGTTCTGCTATCTCATTCATAGAGAAAGGTTCTTCACAAATGAAACATTCAATGAGTGGAATAGACTCACGTGTCTATAGATAAAATACAAATGTTGTTTTATTAATTGATAAAAAGATATCTGCAAGAGTACATTCTATAGTACCTGTAAATCCCTGGAGGTTTATTGCACTTAATTCCATAACAGATTAATTTTGCCTATATTGTTATCCTTTTAAAGCAGGCAAAAATATCCTTGGAGTTATGCTCCATTCAACTATTTTGTTATCTTCACCGCTCAAAATCACTCATTGTAGTTTTGCGTACCAGGTAATGTAAAGTGTAAATAAAGTTCACTTATCTATGTTGTGATAATTGTGTTTAAAATAGAACATACTTGTATTTTATCTGGTGGAGTTGAATCTGCCATTGTTTTTTGACCAATATCCTGCTGTATAGGTTTGATATAAACTTTTGCTTGTCCAGCTAATTCTTTAATGTGGTTAGCTACATGAGGAGGTTGAATTAAACAAAAACCACCATCTTCCCCACCACCTCTTTGAAAAAGATTAAGCTCAAACCCACCAGCATTTTTCAAAGGTGGGTAATGAGCAAGGATGTTATCATAGACAATGTCTTGTGAATCAAATGTAATACTTGAATCGCCTAGACCACAGTTTGCAAGGTCAGTTCTTTCTCTTACTGTTTTCGGCGGTGATGTTGCATTCTTTGATGACAAACACACGAACTTTATGGTGCATGTTGTAGGTTTCTTTCCTCTTGATTTACTCCTTGATGATTTCAAACACTGCCTTTGGCCAAACAGTTTTCGCTGTTCTGAAGCAATGGTAGCAGTGGAAGTGGTTTGAGTTTGACCTGCTAGAAAATAGTTTAACATAATTAACATAATGTTAATTCAGGATAGTATGTGTACAGTATGCCGGGATTAATATATTAGGCAATTTAAAATCCTGTATATTTTTTGGGTCAATTCAGTAACAATTATTGTCTATTATTGTGTTGATTCTCTAACTGCATGGCATTGCTGGCTCAATTTGTTTACGATGGCTATGCTATATGTGATTATAGTCTATAGTACGACAAAATGATTTTGTTTTCGATCGTTCCGTTGCTAGTTGAGACCATTCCCCAAAAATAATTGCTTACTTAATCTGAATGTAGTATTTTTGACCTTACTGTTTATAAACGTTAACACTTCGATTAATGTCATCAAGTGAACAAAGATTTTAAATGCCAGGATGCATTTGAAGTCCCGTACGCCGAAGATCTTCGGCGTGGGGTTTCAAAAATCATAATGTAATTTATAATAAAAGTCGGCGTACAATCATGAATCTTCGGCGTGAACTTTACACAGCACCCTGGTTTAAATGGAAAGCTCGGAATAATATTGTGATAGTAATTAGTATATGTACATGTATTTCCTTTAGTAAAAACGTTTAAACATTTACCTTGTGTGTTTGATGCATCTTGCAAAGATGAAAGACGTTCCACGGCCTTCAAAAGAGACGAACGAACTTCGCTTATTTTATCTTTATCGGCCGCCATCTTGTATAACCTTATCATAATTAATTTGTATAATTTCCGGATCATAATTTGCAAGTTCAGCTATCGGGGGGTATAACGGGTGGAATTGATTAATCGCTCTCTACCCTACTGGGTGAAAATTGGTGAATGGTTGAGCCCGCGCAGACGGTTCGAGATTGGATTGCGGTTGGATGTTGGAAATCGTAAATTACAATGTTCAATGATGAAAAGTAGGAAGTTGAATAGAGCGATCTACAATGTTCAATTCTGGAAAAGTGAAAAGAAATCCAAGAATCGTAAACTTTACAATGCTCGACCATGAACAGGAATTGAATGTTGAAATGCAAACTTACACGTATATTGGAAGTACAATTGTACAAATCTACTATACAATTTTGGCGGATATTGTACGTCATAATGCTGTTGGTAACCAACCTCAATGTGATGGAGAAGCATATCCTGTGTTAAGCTTTGAAGACGAAGCTGACTTTTGGAACGGTGGAGAGGATTCAGATAACAGCCATTATGAAGTAGGTTCATGATTTGATCTCATCTGTTGTTTCAGCAATCTTTATCTATCATTTCGATCCAGTGTATTTCACAGCTTGAACAGGCGAACCGAGGCCACTTTTGCATATCTTTAATGTCTTTAAATTAAGCTAAGCAAATGACCAGTGAGTAACTTTGACTTATGTCATCTTTGATTCAAGACATAACTGCAAGATGCAAGCCAAATCAACCTGCTAGCTATATTTGTTTAGCTCAATTTGAAGACATTAAAAAGAAGACATTTTGCTTATTACACACCTTTGTTAAAGTGTCAATAGTAGTAGTAGTGGTGGTAGTAGTAGTGACTCCTATTTGCCAGTCGATGAAGCCCCATGTATACTATAATAATGGGAAGAGGAAAGGGAGGGGGGGACTGTGTGTCTTGATCAGACAGGCAATTATAAATATCAACTTTCCCACCTATGGGACGAAAATATCTATCAAACAGACCTCTCCATTGCAAGGCACATATTGCAACAACCAAACTGATATGGCAATTGGTATGTAACTTTAACCCTAGACAGTGCTGTAAGTAATTTTGTTACAAGTAACTATTGTTACTAGTAAATGTTACAAGAAATTACAAGCAATCTCAATTCTTGAAGCTAGTTTTAATCATTTCAATATTTCATGCACGGCAACACAACTCTTTAATCTGCATTTGTCAGTATAACAATTCTTACCAGAACAATAACAAGGTTAACAGTTCATTTATATTGATTCATATTATATATCTTTGAATGTGCATGATTATTTGAATTATTTTAAATAACAGTTACAAAGCCTCTTCTGTTGTCAGGATGAAAGTGACATTGAAAATGAACTAATACAGGGGGGAGGAGATGTGATTGATGATATTGATGAGCAAATTGATGGGCAAATTGATGGGATACCTTTCAATAATCAGGTAAACTTCCAGTTTTAACTCTGTTGAATATCAGACAATAGTATTTTACTTGTCATGGTAGAGTACTGCAGCAACAGTGTAAGTTTTACTATTTGCATGTATACTGTATGTTTTGCCAAAAGAAAATAAGTAATAGAGTTAGGTGGTGTTGCAAAACAAGAACCAGGTATTTTTCTTCTTGCCTCTAAGCGTCAATACATGTATAGGTCACAATGTATCTGAGGTGAAAAAACGTGTCACATATTTTGTTTTTATCTGTAGAACCTATTCAACAAAAACAACCCACTGTTTGAAGGAGAAAATGTTACCACAGCAGAATGCCATCTTCTTGTTTTGTCGTATATAACTCGGCATCATCTGACACACGAGGCACTTAAAGATTTGCTGACCCTATTGAATGTTCTTTTGCCAAACTCGATACCTCCTACAAAGCACAGATTCTTCAAAGCATTTGATGCAGGCGTTTTTCAGGTACTGGTTATAATTGATGTATTGCTATTGAAAAATATATGTACATATTGAATCCATTAATATCAGTATGAGGTGATTGAGTCATAGCAAAATTTCCAATAAAATGCAATTTTGGATATGCTAATTCAAAATGAAATCATAGATTTTTTGTCTGCCCTAATGTGGTACTATCAATGAAATAGAAAATTGTTCTGTGTATCTGCAAGTTTTTAGTGTCAGTATTTATCACAAACTAATATATTAGTGCAGGTACAGTACCACTTTATTTTCAAGTAAACAAGTTCTTTTCCTTTTTCAGATTCACTATTATTGTCCATCATGTATGTTCTACCTTGGCCAGAGTACTACAGAACGAAACTGTGAATCGTGCAATGAAAGATTTATTGCTGAAGAGTGCAAAAAGAATGGCAAGTACTTTTTGTACCTGCCCATGGAAAGTCAGATTAAAGATTTGCTGAGCGATGAGAAGCTTAGACAACGCTATCTGACAAACCGTATTGTTCCTGGAAACATAAACACTGGCATGATTTCTGACATTACTTCAGGAAAGCTTTACACAACGAGTTGGTGGAACAGCATAACTTCTCAAATAATGATTTATCGTTGACATGGAACACTGACGGAATTCATATATTCGAGTCCTCCAGCTATTCAATCTGGCCAATTCAGAGTGTTGTGAATGAACTTCCCCCACATCTTCGAGAAAAGAATGTCCTTCTGCATGGTCTCTGGTTTGGCAACAAAAAACCTGCCATGAACACATTTTTGACCCCATTCACTGACGATTGCATACAACTTGAGACAAATGGGTTTATGTTTGAAGATGAAGATCATCCTAGAAAGGTGTTTGCACATGTACTTTCTGCCGATTCACCAGCACGAGCAATTGTACAAAACTCTAAGCAGTATAACGGAAAACATGGTTGCGATTGGTGCGAATCTCCCGGTGAAACAATTGACAGTGGTGGCCCTCCAACTCGATACTACCCTTACAGAGGTCCTCCAATATTGTGCACGGCTGAAAACCAAATTGAGTACGGTATTGATGCAACCACGAGTGCTGATGTTGTTAAAGGTGTTAAAGGTCCATCAGTGATTGGAGTTCTACCCTCGTTTGACCAGGTGAGAGGTATTGCAGTCGACTTCATGCATTGTGTTTGCCTGGGAGTCACACGCCAGTTTGTGGGCATGTGGATGGATAGCAAACATCACCAGCAGAGTTATTACATCGGCAGAAGGGAACATGAAATCAACAACCGCCTGCAGGCCATTGATGTTCCGGGTGAAATAAGTCACGCACCAAGATCAATTGGTGACAGAAAGTTTTGGAAGGCATCAGAATGGAGAACATTTATTCTTTATAGTTTGGTTGTTCTTCATGACATTCTACCCCAGCAATACCTGAAGCATTTCTTCCTGTTCGTGTATGGAATTTACTGTCTCCTTGGCGATTCCATAACGTATGATGCCATCACTTCTGCCGAAGTCTGTTTAATCAAGTTTGTGATACAAACAGAAGATTTGTATGGTCTGAATAGCTGTACATTCAATGTGCATCAATTAGTACACCTTGCTGATTCCGTTCGAAACTGTGGTCCTCTGTGGTCAACTGCAGCCTTTATGTTTGAGTCAAACAACCACATTTTGCAAAAGATGTTCCATGGAACCCAGCATGTTCCAAGGCAAATTGTGGAATTTTACATGGCCTGGAAAAAGATTCCTCAACTGGCGAAGGGAAGTTGCAACAAGAAAACTAGTCCGGCTGTTCATAGTCTGTTTGAGAAGCATTTCACCAGTGATGCACATTTTACGAATGGAGTTGGTATGGAAAAACCTGTGTTACTTAATGCATCACAAATTCTTGCGGTACAGGTGCTTTTGGGATTAGCAGTACAAAATATCCGTGGTGTGATGTATTCTCGCTTTGTTGCCTCTAACAAGTTATTTTCATGTGTGAGTTATGTTAGATCCAAACAGCACATCAACCACAACATAACATTTGAACATGAACGATATACGTATGGTGTCGTTCTAGGCCTATATGCAATCAAGCCCACATGTTTATGTAGTATAGCAGAGCTTCAGTACTGCAACTGCAGTTGTTATAATGTTGTACTGATTCAACCAATGGTTGTAAATTCCAGACCTTTGTATAGAGACACAGACTTTAATGTAGATAGTTTCTTTTTAGTAGAAGTAGAGCAGGCCAGGATGCCAGTAGCAATTTATCCTCATCACATCAGGAAAAAGTGCATTTCCTTAACTGTGGATAGAAAGCAGTACTTTTGTCCACTTCCGTACCACATAAATGACAATTAGGAATTGTAAGATATAAAGTTATGTAAAGGAAATACAGATAATGGTCTCAGTAAGTCCATAATATATGTACATAGTCTTAGACTATAATAAAAGCTGATTGCTGGGCTTGTGGGTTACAAACCTCACAGTTACAAATTAAGAACTTAATCTTTTTCTGAAAAAAATAGTATAAGGAGAGAATTCTATTCTTTAGCCATACAGTAGTCAGAGTTTTTCCTATCAAACTGCAAGGTAGTTTCGTGTCAAACTGACCTTCATTGATTTAATCAAGTTTAACCATTATCTGTATTTTCTACTGTTTCAATATGTTCTCATAATGCACATGTATTTTGTTTAATACAGGGTAGCTGATTACATAGACATTCTGTAATATGTACATGCAGGATGTACTTATAAAATTAAACAATTGATCTCGAGCCTGTTTGATACTTTTTTAATTAGTTTAACAAAACGCATTTGTTGCCGGGTTTGCTGTGACCTAAATATCACATTTAAACAACTGTAAATCGTTTGTGCTTTTGAATTCCTTATACATGTTTGGCCTAGGTGAAAAGGAATTCCAATAAAAATATTTAAATTCAAAGGATATATTCCTGTAGGCCGGAATATTTAAAATTAAGTCATCTAGGAATTTCAATTTATTTTTCAATAGGAATTCCTATATATAAGAATATTTTAGTCCATGGGAATTCCTATAGGAATATCAGAGTCTTATAGGAATTCTTATAGGAATATTTTAGTCCATGGGAATTCTTATAGGAATTCCTATAGGAATCTAAAATTCTTATAGGATCCTATAGGAACTTTTCATAAGGGTTTTTAAAACAGTAAGACATAAGGATTTCTTTTAAACACGACGGATATAAAGAAGCATTACTTTAGCTTACCGATGATCTGTACCACAGCTGGTCACAACACATACAAGTATATTCTGGTCCTATACTGATGTTCCGGCAAAATAATTCAGTGGCTTTAGGTATGCTAATTGGGGACTTCACAGAACTAGGGGTTTCTTAAAAAGTTTGAATCGAACTATCTTCGAAGCTAATTTTCAATCTTTTGTCTTCAGCCATATGTTCGTTGTCATTATAAGCTCCTTTCCTTTTCATATATTTTCTTTTTTGGATACCTCGAACTCTTTCTGGATAATTCTGGTTATAAATTCTGCTCAAGTTTCTAAATGAATCCGCAACCTTTTCAGGCTTCGATTGTCAATCTTTTGCAGTGGCTTTATTACATGACTTCTTATTATTTTCAGGATTTGATTCCCTGTATGTTGCTGTCGAGTTTTTAAATGATTTTTTAACTTTTTCAGGATTTAATTTTCGGTATGATGCTATCGATTCTTTAGGTGATTCCTTCACTTTCTCACGATTTAATTTTCAGTATGATGCTGTCGATGTTTTAGATGATTCTTTAACTTTTCCAGAATTTGATTTCCTGTATGTTGCTCTCGATTTTTTAGATGATTCTTTAACTTTTTCAGGATTTGATTCCCTGTATGTTGCTGTCGATTTTTTTAATGATTCTTTAACTTTTTCAGCATTTAATTTTCAGTATGACGCTGGCGTTATTTTTGATAGATCTTTTAACTTTGCTGGATTTGATTTTCGGTATGTAGCAGCAGCTTTTTGCCAAGACATAAGCATCATAAGCTTCACGATTTTCATATATTTTTAAATTACAAGTTCTGTTGACCTTTGACTGTATATTCCCAAGGTCATATGCAGTACCGCTAATGTCAACATGCGTTTCACTGCATAGGTGTAATTCGTTCACATAACATAAAGCTTTCACAGTTTCAGATAAGTTATCATAGTTGCTTATAAGTTCTAATAGTTTCTCGTAAGATCTCGTTAGATTCTCGCTAGAATTCTGTCAATTGAACAGGATTTTGCACCCATGTGCTAGACCCGTGAACAAGGTCCATGTCAATAACACGTTGACTATCTCGTTGCTGTTTTCCTCGATTACATAAGGCTCGCTGGCAAGTGAAGCGAGTGGCGATAACACGTTGGCTATCTCCTTGCTATTTTCCTCGATTGCATAAGGCTCGCTGGCAAGTGAAGCGAGTGTCGATAACATGGGAGATATCTCCTTGTTGTTTTCCTCAATTGCAAGGCTCGCTGGCAAGTGAAGCGAGTGGCGATAACACGCAGGTTATCTCCTCGTCTTTTGCTTTTACACAGAGCTCTCTGACGAGTCAAGAGATCTTTACTACATGTGGAGTTAAAAATCAAATCCTTACAGTTCACATTCACACTTTCAATAGCACAGGACGAACAATGAGTCAAAGACAGCTTCCTTACTGGTAATTTTCCTGATGTTGTTATTGCCGTAGCAATCAAGCAACTGTCCAATCACATCAATATCAGCAGCGAAATGTAATTTCTATATTTAGCAAACCAATCACATTCAACTAAAGAATCAATATGCAGCATGCGCTTGGCACATGTTGGTTTAGATTCTCAGTGTTGCCAGATCATGAACAAAGTTCACAGATTTGTGAACTTTTTATCCTCTACATGAACTTTTTTTGAACATTGAAAATTTGTGCACTTTTTGTGAACTTTTTAAAATATCCTGAATTCCATGAACTTTGATATTTTCATTTTTTTCAAGATGAAAATGTGCAATGACTCAACTAAAAAACCCGTAATATGTTTAGAAATATGTCTTGCAGACTTACAGTGGCTGTAAGAAACAATAGGTGCCATAATAGAAGTATAGAACACAATTTGTATAATTTATGTTAAATTAATTTCCCGCCTTTTTTGTGCTGTTTGCTGTGTTTTTAAAAAATCAAAATGTCGGATTGGTCAGAAAGCAATAGTAGCGATGATAATGGTTTGCGCACATAAAAATATAGTCTAATGACACTCCTGTTTTTTAAATACAATTTTAAAAAAGAATTCTTTCAGCAATTTATTTCGAATTTAAACATACTCTGTGAAGGATTTTCGGACATGTTGATAAGTTCCAACATTTTCAGACGATCTCCGATAAATTCCGATCTGGATAACTGTACTTATTGCAGTTACCATGTAAGCCTCCTCGAGCTGGCTACTAGTGTACTGGTTTTTTGTAAAGTTTCCTTATCGTTTAACGTTCTCTAAACTCTTCCGTCCATATGCTGTGAATATTTTCACGCGTTTGTTTACATTTGTATTTAAAACGTTTGCCCTTTGAAATGGATGCCATTTAGATGCAAAAATACATGGTGAAAATAACTAAATAATACTCCCACTGTTCTGCTGTTTGCCATGTTTTGATGTACGTTTTATCAATATTTTATCATTACAAAATTAATTTAGCACACCAAATTTGTCTAGTTGGAGCCTGCAAGTTTTCAATAATACGAAAGCGTCAACATTACACTGACTCATTTTTGACGAGTTATGTTAAAATCAGTGTATTAAACTCCATGCCAGAGATATGCCAATATTTGCTATCTAGATATACAACGATTTGTTAAATGCACGCCAGAGATACCGACATTGAGTGCATGGTAAACGTCAAGAATATAAACGTAAACAAACACGTGAATGCAATCTGTGTATGAACGTAAATAGCTCTTCAGCATTTTTGCATTTGTGTGTTGGTATGTTTTCATCCTGCCAACCGGAATAAAATGTATAGAATAGATCGAAAATAATTAGCACTAGCCAAAGAGAGCATTCCAAAACATCGTTGTAAATACTCAGGGCTGGGGCAGAACTGATCTATGCAGAGTAAAGAATATTCTACAGTACTTATAATTTACGATACAATTTAGTACTTCAATGTATTTAGGATTTTAAATGATCTGCCATTAAACTCCAGCTTATGATATGACTATTAGCTTTTTTATACCAATATCACTGGTTGAATTGAGATACAATTAACAAAGCAACATGTAGTAACTGGCTCAATTTGATTGAATAATTATCTTCTACATTATCTCAGAGTATATTCATGCACAACATCAAAATATATTACAATGTAAATCTTATTCCTGAGCCAACAGCGCGAAGCGCCGTTCCGGGCGTAAGCCCCGGGACGAGGGTTACTAATTTTGCACTAGTCAAAGTCCTTTCAAAGTCGTTGCTCGTGGTAGTTAGGTAGTAAGATTTGTATGTCATGATGTCATCCTCACTGATCTCAACAATATGGCGGACTATCATGAATGGCTAACACTGATTGGCCAGATTTAAAATTTATTGTTGATTGATTAATCACGAATTCAACTGACAGCAAATTTGCTTTTTGTACTACAATGGAATATTTTGTATTTTTGTGGCTTATGCCTTCTTGAAGGCATGGAGCCACGAAGTTATCGTCCAAGCAGAAAATCGTGAGTGAGTAACAAAAGAATGGCGATACTTTCCGATACTTTCACTTAAAAACTCAAAAAAGAACGGCGATACAAGTATTTATATACAAAATAGAGCTAAATTTCTCACTAGGCAATACTTTCCAATGGTTCCACTTTAGGAAAAGTTATAATTGAACGACGCAGGACCGACCTCTAACCGACGATTTCTCGAACACGGCCATGAGCTATGTTTTTCGATTATTTCAAGCAAGCGAGCGTGTTGAATTTGTACGGATTTGAAGGTAAGTTTATGAATATTCATCATGCTCATTTCATGTGTACTCACGAAAACAAAGACGTTTATATTCAGTACGAATATATTTCAAGGAGATTTCTTCGTTCTTTTCGCTGTAAGCAATACCGTTCATGAAACAAACCTCAGAACCAGCATTTCCCTTTGGGAAACAAACCATCTCCTTTTAGGAACAAATATTTCCCTTCGCGGAACAAACATTTCCCCTTTGGGGAACGAACAATTTCCTTCAGGAAACGAGCAATTTCCTTTGGGAAACAAACAACTTCCTTCCGGAAACAAACAACTTCCTTCCGGAAACAAACAGTTTTCTTCGGGAAGCAAACAGTTTTCTTCGGAAAGCAAACAATCTCCTTTGGGGAACAAATACTGCTCCTGAGAGAACGAGGAAATCTCCTATTCAGGTATTCACAGGCTCAACAGCTACTGAATTGTTTATACTCTATGATGTGTTGAAAAGATATATTTTACTATCTGGGGATATCGAATTGAATACAGGACCTGATTCAAATTATTTCGAAAATTTTCAGTGCTTAGTTAATGCATCATTATGTAGTAACCAGCATAGAATCATACTATTAGATTACATTGATATAGAAGGAACTAGACTCAGTTCTGAAATGTCACATACTCGAACTGACCTGACCGCGTAGCTCAGTTGGTAGAGCGTTGGGCTAGCATTCCAAAGGTCATAGGTTCGAATCCCACTGTGGCCAGGCATATTTTTCAAGCTTGCCCGGTGTGGATATACACACAGAGTGGCAACACATACATCATATTAACCTGAGTACATAACATCATTATAGAAAAAGAATCAGCATAACATATTTAGTGATAGGTTGAATAGCTACAGCTTAATAGCACTTGATGTTGGTGGAGGGGGCGATTGCTTTTTTCGATCAGTATCACATCAGTTGTATGGTCATCCTAACAGACACTTTGAACTAAGAACTGCTGGAGTTCAATATCTTGCAAATAATCCACAACAATTTATAGAAAGCAATGTTGAAACCTCTTGGCTTGATTACTTATCCAATGTGGCTTTAGAAGGTACTTGGGCAGGCCATATCATAATACAAGCAGTTGCTAATGCGATGAATTTGAAAATAAATATAATAGAGTCAAATAAAAATTTTCCAGGTGTTACTATAGTGGAACCAAGTGAGTCACAAAATGTCATACCAATTTTTATTGGACATTATGATGAGATGCATGTTTCAACCTGCTCAACTGGTAGTCCTTCTTCTACTGAATGCAATACTGTTTATAGTGATAATCAAGTGGGGCAAAAAAAAACTGCACCCAAGGAAAAAACTTAACGCAGTGATTACATGAAACAATACAGAGCAGAAAAATCCTCCGAGATGAAGCGGAGAAATGCTGAATACGGTGGGGGGTGCAGGACAAAAAGTGTGTCTGTGTGTGGAGCGAAACATGATCTTGAATACATGAGACAATATCGAGCAAGAAAAAAATCTGCTGATAAGGCTAATGATAAATCTGGAATGATAAAATGCAGTTTTGACAACATTTCCAAATTTCATATAACTATTTCTGAAGGTCCAGTATATATTTGTACAAGCATAGTGTGTGCAATGTCAGTAGTCTTAGACAGAGCAATCCAGATATGAAAAGATACTTATATGATAAAGTTGGTGTAAATAATGTAGAGTAGATATGCACCACTTGTCAAAATATCCTGTAAATACCTGTAGGTATCTAAAGAAAAATAAGGTCCCACCATGTGCTCTTGCCAATCGTATGATATTTCCAGAAAAACCTAAATTTTTTTATCTCAATGAACTTGAGTGTAGATTATTAGCACCACGGATTGCATTTCAAAAACTTATGCAGTCTCCCAGAGGGAAACAGTTCAAAATTCATGGAAATGTTGTAAATGTACCAGCAGATGTAATTGATACTGTAAGGAGCTTGCCACGGCCATTAAGCAGGGTTGCCAGGCTCCAGGGCATGCCGAGAGGCAAATACCGTATCAAATGAGGCCAAATTTTACCAAAAGAGGCCAAACTTCAAATTTTTTTAGGTTTCCCCCCCCTCCTGGCAGGATTTGCAAGGTTGACCAAAATCAACGAATCAGAGTTTTGCAGTTTGCTGGGAAAATCATGAATGAGCCAAGCAAGAAGCAACACACAACATTTGCCATATCAAAATTAAAATATTTTTAGATGTACAAAAGTCAACAAGAAAATTTCTGAACTATTTAGTTGTAGTGTTATACAAATATCTTCTTAATCTCAATGTCACTCCCAAGTCTCAACTGTTCCACTGGAATCGAGTATGCGAGTCAATCATTAATCATTTTTCTCTTGAGAAGTATACAATTGTTTAGCTGTAAACAATTGTAGCATTCGCCTGCTCATGTTGTAGTCCACACAGCAATTCTCCCCAAACTGGAGTTTCGAGCGAATACGAGTTATCGCATTCAACAACTCCAGTTTCATTCTGTTGCGTTGCTTTGTCTTGATTGATGCTAACAGGGAAAATGTCCTTTCCACTACAGCATTGCTAACGGGAGTGGTGAGGCAATTCAAGGCGTATGTCGCCAATTCTTTAAATGGTTTGTCTCCGAGTGAATTTTTAACTTCGGCAACGCGAGACCAAAACGCAACCGCTGCATTTGGTATGGTGCCATTGAAACTCGAATCTTCTCTCCAGTCACGATGCACGATCTTCCTATATTGCTCCTCGATCTCGTTCGCTTTTTCAAATCACAGATGAGGAAGTGGTAGCTCACTAATAGGGACTCTTGTTGCTACGATCAACACTTTTCTTGGATGGAAGGCGCTTAGACCTTTGAATACGTTGCGAGTGGCAGGTAAATGCTTCTCAACGTGGTTAACGGCTTCTAAAAGAAAGTCCAAGCAACGTTTTTTCACTTCAACAACTTTGGCTTGAGCCGCAGCTTTGTCATGTTGAGAAGAGATAAATTTCGTCGCTTCAAACTGGAACTTCCCACCAAAATCAACATTTTCAACAGGAAGTTGTTTTCCTTCTATGTCGAAAACCCTTCCCCGCAGAGACTTGTGATGTGCATTCAATTCAGTGAACATCTCTTCAGGATCGGCATCGGTAGCTTGGAAGAACGTATTCACTCATTCAAATTCAGTTACCAGAGGTGACACGAAATGGAAATACAAATATACAATAGGATCTTTGAGCATATCAAGAAGCATACGAGCCTTGAAACGGGCATTCTGTGTGCTTGCTGGTTGGGCGACAGTAAAATATGCTAGCAACTCGTTCCAATTCATCAGAACACGGAAGATCAGCTTTCCTCTCACCAACCACCTTGTTGCAGAGTACTTCTCGTACGGCGGCGCTTGGTCATCATCCGGGCTCATCACTTCATACAGCAACTTGTATGCTTCTCTTCTTATCATGCTTTTCGAAAACCACTTGGGAATTTCTGCCCGAAGGAATCCGAGGCTGGATGGAAGCTTTTCAAAAGCATGTTGGACACACAGTGACAACGAATGGCAGATACACGTCAATTTAATGCAATTCGGGGCAACTGCTGCAATTCTTGTCCACACCGAGTTGTGCTCGCCAATCATAACAGAGGCACCATCACTAGCGTAACCAATGCAGTCTACCAATTCAACATCAATTTCACGAAGACAGTCTCTGATGGCATTAAACAGGTCATCTGCACAAGCATGGACAACAGTCACGAGGTCTACAAAGGCTGTGACGATCTTCTTCTTCTCAACATTGCTGTAGTACCGAATCATCACACAGAGCTGTTTGGCTGTGTAAACGTCCGTAGTCTCATCGACAATTAGAGAAAACTTCTTTCCCATCACGTCGGCAATTAATTCTTCTTTCAACGCGGGACTCACTATGCTGGTAAGAATTTTGGTGCATTTTGTGCGATGTATCTTAATGTTCGCTAGTCTGCTTCCTGTCGCATTACGAGCGATAATCTCTCCAAGATGATCTATGGTTTGAATTGAAGAATGACACGCCATTGTCATTGCTAGCTCGATTTCTGTTGTTTTTACTTCATCAGCGATCGTCGGGTTCCATACAACTTCAATTGGCTTAACTGATGTTAAGGCTTTAATGCGCTGAATATGTTTTTCACTTTTCTCGTGCTTCGTCAAGTTTGATTGTTTGGGTTTCATTACAGCATGGCACAGCTTACAAAACGCATTTTCACTTCCGTCCGATGCTTTCGATAGCCAGCTAAATTTACTTTCCCACGTTTTGCTATATTTTCTTCCACTATCATACGATGCTTTCCATTTGGAAGCCATAGCAGAAGCAATAAAAATTTAAGAAAAATCATGTCTTGTGCCGT
Source organism: Muricea muricata (assembly GCA_963855995.1). Classification (NCBI taxonomy): domain Eukaryota; kingdom Metazoa; phylum Cnidaria; class Anthozoa; order Malacalcyonacea; family Plexauridae; genus Muricea; species Muricea muricata. The sequence continues at coordinate 72,635,152 of OY979716.1, forward strand.
GTGGCGAAAATATTCGCAAAGCGGACATCGTCGTACGCAGCACATCCTACATTGTGATTGGCTAATTTGTTATGACATATATGTTGTGATTGGTTGTACAAGCAAGTAATTTACATAATAATGTACCGTGATCCGTTTTTACTTTCTAAACCATTTCTCAAATATAATTTACATTTAACAAGCAAGATTAAAATTAGTTCTTCAAAATGGAAAGAGGCCAAAAAGTAGCCAAATGGCCAAATGCTTTTTCGGAGGCCAAGCAAGAAAAAAAGAAGCCAAATTTGACTTATTTGGCCTCCAAGAGGCCAATCTGGCAACCCTGCCATTAAGTCAGGATGCTACAATTAAAATAAATCTAAAACGAAAGTTGCAGTATAAAAGTTCAGTTCTATCATTAAACATAAGAACTCATAAAGTAATCCAAGCTGCAGTTTGGCTGGTCAAAAACAGCAAGCTTTATGTAGAAGAAGATGTTACAATCAACGAAAGCTGGACAACTGATTATAACAAAAAAATTTTGGAAAATCAAAATAGCAAATGTGAGGATTGTAATATGCTGAAAGTTGATGTTAAGAACAAAGAGAAAAATTTGGAAAGTGCAGGCAGAGATGAATGGAATGAAAAGGAAGAAGAGATTCCTGCAGGAGTTACTGACACAATGCTAACTTCAACTGAATTTTTGGATGATAGTGCATGAAACACCATTTTAAATATGGCACCTGCTGAGGAAAATAGACCATTAAGTGTGTTTTACGTCAAATACTCAGAAGAATTAGCTTACCCATAGTTAATAGAACTAGATGGTTTGGAAACTCACTAGCACTTCAGCATAAGTCATTATCTATGTTATTGTTCTGGTTTATGCAGAAATAAGGTCCTTCATCGTCACGTGCGTATTGTATTTTTACCTAACCAACCAATAACAACGTTTTAGGAAAGTTGGCCACCCGCGACTTGAACAATGGGGCAATTTGATAATTGCTATTGGTGCATTTGGCAAAAACACAATACACACGTGACGATGAAGAACCATATTTTGCATAAACGTTGACCAACATAGATAATGAGATATATTGTTATTCTAATGAGTTTCCAAACCATCTATCAACTCTATTAACTATGGCTTACCCAAACATATTTCTAGGTCAAAAAAGACCTGATAACACACAGCGAATGGTGGATGTCCACTATAGTGACATTTGCAAGTCAGAACTAAGATATGCTGATCGCCGAGCAGCTATGTGCGTGGAAAACATATTTTTTAAAGCCAAAAAGTTGCAAATGAAAAGTATTTTAGGTCAAGCACAAGTAGCTCTGAGAAAATACAAAGGCAACAGTAGAACGTTGAATGCAGGAAGCTTAAAACAGCAGGGAACTTTAGAAAGGTTAGTGCGTTTCGATGAGGGTTTCAAGTTTCTGAAAACACTGAGAGGATCACCTCCTTATTTTGAGAAAGCCAAGAAAGACTTGTTTGCAATGATAAGACAATTAGGTGCAGCTTCGCTATTTTGTAGTTTTTCTTCAGCTGAAACCCAGTGGACACACGTTTTAAAAATACTTGGTCAGCTTGTTGACAATAGGGAATATACTGATGAAATTCTGAATTTTGATTTTGAAGAAGGATGTAAATTAATACAGCAAGACCCTGTACATGTGCTAGGCATTTTGACTACAGTGTTAATCAGTTTCTGGGGAAATTTCTTTGTGATAAAAATGGGCCTCTGGGTGAAATCACAGACTGGTTTTATACAGTAGAGTATCAGCAGAGAGGGTCACCTCATATTCATATGCTAATCTGGCTAGCAAATGCACAAAAATTCCAAGTTGAATCTGATGCTGATAGGCCGTTTGCCGTAGTTCGAAAATGTGGCTAGAAAACAAATTTCATTAAGCATGTCGTAGAACTGAGGTAACTTTGCAGAACATAACTTTTTCAAACACAGGGAGTTCGAATCTGAAAAGTTCCCGCTCCTCTGACCCGCAGTTTTTTCATAAAATCCATTTTAATTCTCACTCGTTCAAATAATCTCCCGCCATTTTGAATTCTTCAATATTCCGTTTGCAATCGCTTAGAATGGTGATTATTCCGTCCCAGGTCCCTCAACTCGCGGTAAATTGTCATTCTAACCGATGAAATTGCTAAAATCATTAATTTTGTAAACACATGGCTCCTTACAAAGCTGCTAGTCATGTTTGTGTTATGAAGTCCATTTCCACGGCAAATGCAGAAATAAAAGAGCTACCAAAAGGGATATATTAGCAAACATTATTGAGACATAAGAAAACAGTGCTTAAACCTATTTTTATCATATAGAACACTCACAGAAGTCGACGATTCAGGTAATATAAGTAAACTTGAGAGACCTAAAACCACCCTTGCCAATGCTGGTCGAAATCGTTTGTCAGAGGAAAGCATCGGCCAACCAAAAAACTATAACTAATAATAAGTTATCAGCAGTGTTGTGCTTGAGAGCCAAGTATAATTCCAGCAAAAATGTTGCCTTTGACCAAAAATAGGTAAAATCAATAATAGTCCACCTTCATCATGCATTCATTAATTGTACATAACCTCCTAGGATAAATAATTAGTTAACAATTTTAAAGTATCAGAGACTTTTGCAAGAATTGTTTTCAAGTATTCATTAAAGTTTAACGCTTGAAACTTCTGTTTTTAATGTTTTGTTCCTCACTTTCCAATAATATTATTAGAACTACAAATAAAATATATATTGTCTTTGATATTAATGTGTCCACTTCCTTTAGCACACAAGAAACATGAGGTCTGAAACACCAACAATAACATGCACTAAAACACTTATCAACCTAAGTTGAAAATAAACCGATAGCACAATCTTCACCAAAGGGGGTTTTCAACCAAACCTCCATAAAAGAGACACAATTTATAGCTCATCAAGTGACCATTAATTTCATTAAGAGGCTGCTCAATATATATAAACAATGCCTGTTCAATATTTATAAACAAGGTAACAAAATAGTGCACCAAATATTGTTTTTACAATGGAGTGTTATTGCAGCAGTTGCGATATCACTGGTGGTGTAATACCCCCAGTTACAAGTTGCAAGAGGTGTATCTCTCAAACCAATGGCTAATTAAATTTTCCTGAAAGGTATCTAGAAGTGTGAGGTGTTTCCAACCTATGTGTTACATTAGAACCACATTTACAATTGACCCTAATAACAACTGATTTTAAAAGGGAGTTGTTGGTATCCCTTGTGTGCATTTTCTTCTACTCTTGGCAGGCGAAGTGAAAGCCCTAGCAGGAGTCTTGTTCCTGTTTATCAAAATAATCGAGTTTTTTTTTTTATCAGAAAAAAAACAGTAGCAGCTCTACAGTTCTATGCTGGCTATGAAAAGCATGCTATTGTTATACTTTTATCATTATGTTATACCCAAAATCAGAAATCGCTTTTAATAGTTACTGTTTGAGATACTATGTTGCATTGTGACAACTTCCATTCAAGGTAACCCAGATTGAAAAAAAAGCCAGATGGAACTGTCATATCTCACATATATGTCTAAAGCCCAAGGTCTTTTTCAGATTGAGCAAATTTTGGGAAAAGATGGATAAGGACAATTAATCCATTACCTTTTCAGAACTGGAAGTAGAATGAATGGTGTGCAGTTTGGGTGATCGACTTTCCCTGAATTTAGATTATCTTCTATTTGCCCGTTGCTTTCCTATTACAAACGTTTTCGTCCAGCATTGGCAAGGAGGGTTTTAGCTCTCTCATTAAAGGTTACTTGTATTATAGTAAACTTGTCTGAATAGTAGACGTCTGCGAGTTCTGTTTATGATAAAGACGTATGTAAGCACTGCTGTATTATGTCTCAAAATTTTTTGCTAATATCCCTTCTAATTTCTTCATCTTTGCCGTGGAAATGGACTTCACATATACAAACATGAGTTACAAAATTAATGATTTTAGCAATTCCATCGTTTAGGATGACAATTTACCGCGAGTTGAGGGATCTGGGACGGAATAATCACCATTCTGAGCGATTGCAAATGGAATATTGAAGAATTCAAAATGGCGGGAGATTATTTGAAGCGTGTCGAAAGAGTGAGAATTAAAATGGATTTTATGAAAAAACTGCGGGTCGGAGGAGCGGGAACTTTTCAGATTCGAACTCCCCGTGTTTGAAAAAGTTATGTTCTGTCAAGTTTCCTCAGTTCTACGACATGCTTAATGAAAGTGCACGTTATCGGGTCACGGCAAACGGCCTATGAAGTTGTATCGTTCATTGATGGGGTAATTACCTGCCAAAAACCAGAAAACAACCCCAACCTTTTGAACTAGGTCAACAGGCAAGTACATAGACATTCTCACACATGTCGCAAAAATGGTAGAGAACAATGTCGCTTTAACTATCCACAGCCTCCAAAGCAAGAAACAAGGATTCTTTATCAATTACAGAGCGATATAGATGAAGATAAAGTAAAAGGACTAAAACAGACTTGGAAATCAATCAAGAAGTGTCTTGATGATGCAAAAGAAGGTATTGATGTATCTTTTGATCAATTGTTACTGGATCTTAATGTTACTAAAGAAGACTGTATATTGGCTATCAGGTCATCAATTAAGACAAGTACAATATTTTTAAAGAGGAGTCCAAATGAATTAAGAGTAAATAAACTACAACTCTGCTTGTCTTTGTGCATGGAGAGCAAACATGGATATTCAGTTTGTTTTAGATGCATATGCTTGTGCTGTGTACATAGTAAACTACTTATCAAAAGGGTATGAGTGAACTTTTACAACAAGCTTGCAATGAAGCAAGGGAAGGTAATTCTAGTATTAAACAGCAAGTTATTGGCAGTAAATTTGTGAACAATGTTGAGATCAGTGCTCAAGAGGCTGTTTATATTATTTTACAATTACCCATGAGAAAGGCATCTCGAAAGGTTGTATTTATACACACAGCACCTCCAAATGAAAGAGTATATCTGCTAAAACCATTGGAGGAAATAAAGAATATGGAAGATGATTGCGAAGAGATTTATACTGGTGGTTTAATAAAGAGATACACCAAACATTCCCATAAATTAGAACACCTAACACTTGCTGATTGGGCTGCATGGTATGATCTTGGTGACAGTGCCTTCGTGGAAAAAACAAATACTTTAGACACAGATGATGTTCTTGTTGAAACAGCTTTTAATGACAATCAAAATGATGATGATGACCTTGAAACAGCTACAATTGATGTAAGTAGGCCAACTAATGTTAAAAAGAGGAGTAAAGCTAGAATAATACAAAGTTGTTGGTTTAACAAAGAAGCGGAGCCAGAAACGTACTACCGTGAGTTAATAATGCTCTTTACTTCATGGCAAAATGAGGAAGTTGACTTAATTAGCTCCTGCTTCATACCAATCAAGGTACCAGCAACTATGCCACTCAATTAAGGAAAAAATGAAGGAGTATGCTATTTGTGACCAAGATTTTGCTCAACTGGAACAGCAAATGGCCACTGTAGAAGAACATTATGACAGAATTGCACCTTGTACCCAAGATATTGAACACCAAGATGAGATGGAGGGTAACACTGATTTAACTCCTGAACTAAATGAAAGCTATAATTTGTCAGATGATTTAGGCATTCCTACCACTAATTTAAGTAATGAACCACTTGTATTAAATGAGTTATGAGATGATGAATACAGATATTTGGTACAAATGCTAAATGTTGAACAGAAAGAGTTCTTCTACCATGTATTACACAAAATAAAAACAACTGACGAACCAATTTATTGTTTTCTTTTGGGTGGAGGTGGTGTGGGCAAGTCGCACCTCACCAAAGCCTTATATCAGGCAGCGTTAAAATATTACATTTCAAGAGCTGGCATTGACTTTGGGAAAATATCAGTATTATTATTAGTGCCCACTGGAAAAGCAGCTTATAATATTCAAGGTAATACAATACATAGCACTCTTGCGATACATGCGAGTCAGTCTCTAAGAAACTATAAACCTTTAGATGCTAGTAGACCAAATACATTAAGGTTACACCTGGGAAATGTGAAACTCATATTTTTAGATGAAATTTCTATGGTTGGAAATGCAATGCTAAATACCCAAATAGATTGTCGGCTTAAAGATTTAAAAGGAAGTTCAATGCCTTTTGGTGGTGTTAGTGTTATTGCAATTAGTGATTTATTTCAACTTCAACCAGTAATTGATAGCTATATATTTAAAGACACTGATAATTTTGAATATGGTATTCTTGCTCCAAACTTATGGCAAGAACTTTTCAAAATGTTTGAGCTTTGCGAAATAATGAGACAACGAGAAAGCAAAGAATTTGCCGAGTTATTAAACAGATTCAGAGAAGGTAAGCATACAAAGAAAGATATTGAGAAACTAAAGCAACATATCATCAAGTCAGGTGATGCAAATTATCCTATGGATGCTCCACATCTGTTTATACAGAATGCCAAAGTCAACGAGTTCAATGATAAAGCACATCATGCAATTATTTGCACAAAATATTCAATCAAAGCCCATGACAGCGTCATAGGAGCCGAATCCTTAACGCTTAGGGACAAAATTCTAAAGCAAGTTCCTACCGATCCAAGAAAAACTAAACAGCTCCATTCCGTATTCAATATTGCTGTTGGTGAACGAAAAGAGATATCTTTGAATCTCAGGACTGATGATGGCTTGGCAAATGGTTCTGGTAATGTAGTTAAACAATACATGTGCCAGAGGCCAGCAAACCATCTGGAATTATTTGGGTTCAGTTTGATCATGCTAATGTTCGGATTACAAACATTTTTATGTTCAAGATATTGATCCAAATTGGACTCCAATCAAGGCTGTTACCTCTCAGTCTTGTGTGGGTCAGAATAGGTCAGTACAAGTTGTAAGAAAGCTATTTCAATTAAGACCAGCTGCTGCAAAAACAATACACAGGTCTCAAGGTGATACAGAAACTAAAATTGTAGTAAACTTTGAAACTAGGAGAACAATTCCTCACATTCACTATGTTGGCCTGAGCAGGGTTACTACCATTGAAGGTCTTTATATAACAAATCTGTGCGAAGACAAAATAGCCGTCAGCGAGGATGTAAAGCAAGAAATGAAGGAGCTCAGAAATAATCGCAAACTTGAGCTATGCATATCACATATCTTATAGGACTGACCAAGTTCCATTGAAGCTCATATTTTTGAACTTGCGATCTTTGGACAAGCATATTAAAGATGTATGTAGTGATTTGAACTATACTAGTGCTGATTTAAGTATTTTTACAGAAACAAGGTTCTCTCCTTCTGATGCAAATGAAGAATACAGGATCACTGGCTATGTAATATTTAAAACACGCGCAGGAGTGCTTTATCAGATATACAACGTGAGGCGAAGCCGAACGTTGTATATATGAGAAAGCGCGTGTTTTAAATGACTTCTAAATCGATTCATTTTATACCCATCTTGTCTGTTTGTATATAAAAGAATTTTCAATATAGATGTTGTATAAGCCGAGAAAATCGAAGTAAAAGATTTGTGAAAATCGACATGTGTTTTATCTCATGTATAGACTCTAGTCACGGCTATGATTTTTTTTGTGTTTTTTTTCTGTTTAGAAATGATGGCATTCCATCTGGTTGTGGTCGTTCCTTTGGAGGAACTGCTGTATATAGTCGTATTGACTATTATCCTGGTTATCCATATATTCTTAATCAAAATGGTATTGAAATAACAGTGTTAAGATTCCTCACACTGCCACAAGTCACAATTGTTGCTACATATTGTTCACCAAGAGTGCCTATTACACACTTATGCACTGCTTTAAGAAATTTATTGATTTCATTACCCAAGGCCAGTAACATATTTATTGGTGATTTTAACATCAACTGGCTGAGTGAAAGCGAAGAAGTACCATTGCTCATTTATTTCTTCAGCAATTTCAATATAGACAATTGATATCAACCTATAAAACAGATTACAAAACTTGTCTAGACCATATATACACCAACTTACCTCAAGCAAATGCTTATGGAAACCTCCTGGAGACGTATTTTTCTGATCATAAAGCAGTTTATGTTCTTATTAATATTTTCTAGTTCTCTTGGATTTGTAATTATTGTAGTTAACACTTCTCGCAACCAAATTATACGTATTTATTGTGCTACATTTTTTTAAAACAACATTTAAATTACATTTTGCATATTATTACTAGGCTGACCCAAGAGAGCTAATTAAGACCAAGTTTTTTGTACTTGTCTAATGCATTTGTTGCTTTCAAACAGTGAAAATTATTGTTAATATACTAATTGTAATGAATACTTTTATTATGTCTGTAGAAAAAACTCAAGATGAATGAGGAAACTACTTCCAAGTAAGTAAAAAACCCTTTTTTTCTTCATTTGCATTTTACAATTAACCTTATAAAAAAAACTTATTTCTCGTTTTAGGAAGCAATCAAACTATGGTGATAAAACCAGTCAAGGTAAGGTCAGTTATATTTTTCAAAGACAGTCAGAATTTTAAATTTCAATCGACATTTTTTGTCTCCTCTTCTGTTGTAGTTTATACGACATTACTGGACTGCCTTTCAAATGTGCATTCCAGTATTAATGATGTACTTTCCTTTTTACAGATCCACAACTCCTGGGTTATGTTAACACTCTGAGTTCCATACAATCTTCGAGCAAGTCTGATATAAAGTACTTTGACTTTAAATTGCGAACTAGTGAAGAAGAAAGCGTTCGAATGGGGTGTTATTCACCTGAAAAAAGAATGAAGCTTCTACAACATTTTAAAAACAAGTATCTGGTCAAAATTCAAGGTACTAAACGAAGCAAAACAAAAGACAATGAGTGTTCCATCTCCAAAACAGCCAAAATCGCACCTTCTGTTGTTCCTTTTCCATACAAAGATGTAGCAGCAAGCCAACTTCATACTCTGAAATGTCTCGAGGCAACACTTTACGATAAAGTTGACGTGAAGGCGAGAGTTATATCCAAGTCCGAGGAAAAACAATGTGTTGTTTACCTAGGCAAGACAAAGTATAAAGTCGACTGTCTGATTGCAGATGCGACAGAATCAATAAAGATTGCATTGTGGGAAGATGCTATTAGCAAAGTCGCTATAAGCAAAAGCTACTACTTCCAAAACCTCACTGTTTGCATCTTTGACAACAATAAGTACCTCAACACTAATAAAGCAACAATTATAGATGAAATCACTGACATTGATAAAATTAATTTGTCTTCACCCTCCTTGGAAGACAACCTTGAGAAAGCACAGTGCATTGGAGTCGAACTCAGAAAAAGTCTGTCATGTCTGGTTTGCAACTGCACATTAAAAGAAATCTTCTGCAGAAACAACCATTACTTGCCCAAACTTAAAGATAACAACTTTAAAAAGTTCCACAAAACACAAGCTAGTCTGCCAATTACTCATCGAAATTGATGACAGCATTTTCAGCTTTACTTAGCATTGAAGTCAGTGAGCTCCAAATGTTGCTGTTGACAGCGGGTCCGTACGAAATGGTTGCGAACAGGTCGCAAAGGCTTGTGTCACAGTTCCTAAGAGCCAACCAACAGAGAGTAACATTGGTGTAGCCATAAACATTATACATCTAAACATTATACATCGCCGTAGTCACAAACATTTATGAACGTTATAAACTCTAAAATATTGTTGAAGTTGTAATTTACTGACATACCTACTTAGGAAGAGCGAACTTTGAAACACGAACATTAAAGCAAAGAGCATTCAAGTTGTATAATTATTTTCTTTAAAATTATAAGATTTTTTGTTATTCGTTTGTATACTCGTAGTCCTTCGTCAAATGTATTAGCTTTCGAAATCTCTGTCCCGCAACATGCAATGGACTTTAACCGGACATTGCGTGTTCAATTCTCTGGTGCATAAGCCACATGCAGTTGTCGACTGCCTATTTTTGCAAAAAGATTTGGCAACTTTCACAACCAACGAAGGGTGGTCATTTATTATCTCAAGAATATGGCGGACTATCAGGAGTAGCAAACACTTAAGGCATCCAAAAAGGCGAGAACTGATACAAAAACGACTGCGACAAGACTCTTGAAGACAGATTAATTCTGGGAAAATACAGAGAAGCTCCAAGAATTGACTATGGCGTGAAACGCAAGGCAAGTTTGTTGATAATGCGTATTTATACTTGTGTTTTAATGCTTTATAAAGGCCGGCGTAGCCGTACTCCTCCAGTCTATTCACTGTGTAAATTCCAGAGTACGTTTATGTTTTGTAAATGCAAGACTGTCTTCTCATTACTGTATTTCAAAATATTGACGAACTTTACATCTAAAAGAATATGAGCGAAGATACAAAATTGGCTTGAAACGGGTTTTTTCAAACTCAAAGTTTATGTTAAAAAGTTAGTTTCATAAATATTTCAAAACGTCTAATGTAATTAATAGGTCATATTTTACACCAAATTTAAGCTTACATTAGGCATAAAAACATTAAAAAAATTGTCAATAAAACAAGGATTAAAAACTGATATTTTGTCATTTTGAAAAAACGTACAGAAAGAATAACAATTGCCGTGTTGCTTGACAACAACCTATACAAGTACTTCATGTAATTCCGAAAATACAGTTGCATGCTCTTAGTTAGTGGTGACGGGTTGCTGCATGGATGATTTCTAGTATAATTTGAACACAAACTGATAATTATTTACATTCATATGCAAACACTTTTGACAGCTGTATTAATATTTTCAAAACATTGTTACTAATAAAATATTACTTATGTTTACAATCTCACTCCTTGTATTACAAGCGGCCGCCATGCATACACAATACACACGTTCTCACTGAATTTTAGGATTCGGGGGGTCTTTGACAGCACTATTTGTAAATATATGCAATGTATTCATTTGTAATCATCACAGCTGTCTTGCTCATTTAACGTCCTTTTGCATCTTTAAGAACAACAGCATACACGTTTCATTTACTAAATTCTGTTAATTTTGATTGAAGCATTCTTTATGGCTAACATTCAAGCAAATACAACGTGTTGAGCAACAGTACAAAATTGAACTTCCCCCCCCCCCCAGAGTTTACACTGACTGACTGACTGACTGATGTAAATTTTTGCCACTCATCACAATACTACAAAGTTTCTTTCTGAAACTTTACACTAAAAACTTCAACGATATGGCAGTTCCATTCAAAATGCCACAATGGACAAGGGATATGTTAAAGTTAGATGATGCCAGATAGTAGTATTAAAATATTTTCATGATAAGGCAGTGAGAAACTGGTTGCTGCTAGCTTAAAAATGAACAAAAATATGTAACAGATCTTATTTCATTAAGACAATGAAAATCGAAAATCGAAAGAAAATGTACAAATTTTAAAAAATAGCACAACAAATTTAAAAACCTTTACCAGCAGTCAATTGGATAAAATAAAGCAAGTTACAAATAAATGTTACTACAGGTATTCAAAGTATGTTTTGTTCCAGAAATCTACAAATTACTTATATAAGAAATTGAGCCTTCTAGGTTTTTGAATAAGGATACAGTGATGCAGCTCCTTTTTGTCCTCTTTCTCCTTCAAGATGTTTTTATGCATTGATATTCTGCATAAAGACGAAAAGCGCTGATCCCCCATTGAGTTTTGCGAGTATAATTTAACCCTACCCAAGCATGGGAAAGTTCTTTCAGCCGATGCACTGCTGAGAGCCATAACTGCATTCAGTTTGAGCAACTTTACAAATTCTGGGACACAGTCCTGCATATTAATACAAAAGATATACTGCAAAAGCTCAGTAGGAGTTTCCTTGAGAAAACTTGATCTTGCATACAAACTGCAGCTGGCTCTGAAGCTTGGGAATATCAAAAAGTGGGCCATATTTCTCCCTTAATTGTAGAATCTTCTCTTAGGGCACAGCATTTTTCCATTAAAGGACATTGGCAGTAAATTTTTTTATTGTTTTATGTGAAAGAGCATGAAAAAGTAAGCCGATTGGCCGTTTACTGTAATAGACTATATCTCTTTTAGTTCTGAAGCTGATTCAGCAAAAGTTGTGACATCACTAGTTGGGTAAGTAGGTTTAATAAATACATAAACGAGCACAGCTCAGTTATTATTTACTCAAATTCAATAAACTTTTGTACACAGATACTACATTGCAAGATACATCCAAAAACATTTCTAACGTCGTTGCTATGATAACACTGTCATCCCCAGGCTCCGCACAGAATTTTTATAAAATAACTGCATACTGAAACTGGTTATAATAACATGATATCAGAAGTTTGTTTGCTATACATATGCATGCCTAAAGTTTAATGGGAAGATCATTGTTCGAAAAAAATGTCCACATGGATAAGTACAAGTTATAGAAATTTCGTAGCAGGGGCCTGGAAACGACAGTGTTACGTTGGCAACAAAATTAGAAATGTTTTTTTGATGCGTCTTGTCATGTAGTATCCATGTGAAAAATTTTGTTGAGTTTGACTGAATAATAACTGAGCTATGCTCGTTTATGTATTTACTAAAATAGTCAGTGGTTACTAGATAGTGTTTTCCCTCCAGCTCAAATAAGTCTATTCCTACACACTGCCAGGGTCGATTTGGCACTTTGTGACTACACAAAGTTTCCCTTGGCTGACTTCTCTCATACTCATAACAAGCTTCGCAGGTTGGCTCATGGTTCTTGATATCGTTAGACATACCAGGCCAGTACAGGCACTCTCGAGCTTGATTGAGGCAACCATTTACTTCTAGGTGGGAGTTGTGGACTTTTCCCAGCATCTTGCCTCTCATTGTTTGTGGGATAACCACTCTTTCCCCTCTGAACACTACACCATCTTGGATCGACATCTCATCTCAAATGTTGAAATAGGGTGCCACAACATTTGGAAGATCTTCTTTTTCTCTGGCCAACCTTGTCAAATCACTGTCATCAAAACTTGGAGGGACTTGTTGCTTTTTTTCTCGTTGTATTTCGTTTAACCGCTCATCAGAAATTGGCAGCTCTTTGTGTGTTAGATCACGCAAAGGCTTCATAACCTCTGACAGGTTGGTTTGGAAATGACTTTGGTAATTCACCATTCCGTTCAAACATAAGATTTCTTCAGGAGTGGTGGGTCGTGGCATTTCTATAATCGCCTTCACTTTCTCTGGATCAACTTTCAAGCCTTCATTGGTGAGAAGATGACCATGTAATCAGACCTCTTTACACTTTAACTCCAATTTGTCCTTGCTCAACTTAATGCCCTTTTCTTTACATTGTTCTAGTAACCCCTTGAAGTTTTGGTCATGATCTTTCATGTTGATGCCGTAAACAAGGATATCATCTGCGATACACTTCACTCCCTCAAGTGCGTGGTATTGTCATGTATTTCACTTTTTATATTCAGTACTATGGTACCATTTTAGATGATGGGTTAAGAACATTTCTACAGTCTATACAGGGATAGAAAATATTTTTCTATTTTATCAATATTGAGTGTTCTTCACTCCCTCATAAAGGCTACAGTAAATTGGGCATTTCTATCACTCTTCATCGATTTGTTCATCTGTTTCCTAAAATATTTTACTGGCAGAATTTTTTTGCTTTCATGATACATATTTCATGATGTACCTAAATATTCTGCTTCTGACATACCTAACTACACTGTCGCAGAACGTTTCTGCCAGAAACTTTCTGCTTCCAAGTGTTACAGAAACTAGTGCACTTAAATGTAAAATATATTGTCTGAAAACCTATTTTTTATAAAAATTAAACGTCAGAGTTTTCTAAGACCAACAGCCCCATGGTCTCTTATACATTTTCCACCCTGAGTGTCTAAAAAAGTGAAACAAATGAAACACAAATTGGAAAGCTCACTGTAGAGCCAAAAATCAAAAGACTGGTGATTCATATATACCTGATACATATAAAGTGTATATGACATGAAATTTTTTATTCTCTAGTTGGAAAGATCTTTTAAAACTGTATAACAACTTTTTTGCAGCTTTACATTTCCTTTCTTCAAAATTGAGATATTTTAGTTTGTTTGAACTTTTTTTGCAAACAATGTGATGTCACTAAAATTTTTTAAGAATTCATATCATAGTAGCTGTTAGGAAATTTAAAGCAACCCAAAGTGACTTACATGGGCATAAAGCATTAATGATCCTAGTAGCCCAAAACTTGGTGTTTTGTATAAATTCAAGCATCTGTTCAGTTTCAAATATTGCGGTCTGTGGCATAGCGGTGGTGCGTAATTGTATATAATTATTAATATTAATAATTGTGCACAATTATGCAAATTGTATATAATTATTAATAATAACATTAATAATTATATACAATTACGCACTACCGGTACGCCACAGACCGCAATATTTGAAACTGAATGGAGGCTTGAATTTACACAAAACACCGAGTTTTGGGCTACCTAGGGTTAAAGGAAATAGAAAACTGTAAAATAAGTTGTTGAACAGTGTTAAAAGATCTTTCTCACTACAAACAAAATTTGTGTTGTATTAAACAGTAGTGAATGCATGAACTCATGCATGTTTTCCTTTATAAAAGATCTGACCCTCAAGTATACTTCAACACCATGAAAATGACAATCAGTTAAGGGATCTACAGTGTCCTTTAGGTATACCAACTTACTGGAGTAATTGGACAGAAAACTTCTGGCACAGAAATCTCATCTTGCTCACAAGTTGCTATGGGCCCATCCCAGTCAATGCCATACCACTGTGCAGCATCCTGAGAAATGAATAAAAATAGAATAATTAAAAGTTTAATAATAATAATAACTGTGAGTAGTTTTCTGGTCATGCTAAGTCTGTTTGACAATTTTTTATAATTTGGCATGTAATAATTTGGCTTATTTTTTGTACAACAACAAATTAAGTAGAAACATTTCATAATTTCTACCACTACTTTCATAATTTTGTCTGTATCGGTACACTATAGCTAAGAGTTACACTTACACTTACACTTACAGACACAGACGATGACAATATATCTGCTTCTCAGATTCAAAAATCACACATTTCTGTGAATTGCATTTTACATACCTCTGTGGGTGGTTCACTTTAACAAAACTCTCTTGCAACAGTGTAATCAGAATTTTGGATTTTCAGTATTCCACTGTTGTATAGGAGTCTTATTTCTTTCAGTTGATATGGTTTGCAATTCCAAGCACGTTGAAACAAAGGTAACTGTTTCTTGATTCCTGGTAAATAAACCTAATAAAGACTAAATAAAGCTTTCTCATCTGTTGGATCCAACAATCCATGCTCTTCAAGGAAGTAAAATAACCAGTAAAAGAGCATCACACAATCAGAGAAAACATAATGCCATAAATGTTCAATTCTCTGGTTGTGCACACTCCATCCTGCAATGATACTACCACAATCAGGTCCTCGCTATTTAAGAAAATTAGCCAATCATCGTTCAGAATTTACAAATGCTATATTATAAATAGATATCTGTCTTCATTACTTTTGTTATATTTTTGAAAAGTAAAAAAAGTATTTCTGAAAGCAAAGTTAGCAGTGAGCAGACTGGTTGGAATGTGCTTGGCTCATATCTGAGTGAGTGTTCTATTACTGCTTATATAATATTAATTTATATTCTTTTTCAGTAGTACTTTTACTTAAGTATTTTTTTCTAACACTTTTCTTTTGCTTAAGTAAAATTTTCAGGCAATACTTTTACTTAAAGAGGGGTTACAGTCCGTTATGCGTATGTGCAAGATTTTTGTTTTGAATGGGCTACTCTAGAAGTAAAATTCTCTTTCTTAGTCCAATGGCGTATTATATACATCGGCTGCTTTGTATTTCGCTGCATTGTATTTGGAGTGATGTCTGATTCAAGAGCGTCGAGTTCCAAACCGAATCCTAATACTAGCCGTTTTGGCAGGTCTGAAGCAAGAAAAGAATATGATAAGAAACGCAGTGCTTCTAGAGTGTGTTTGAAGCGTTTGAAAGATGGAGATCATTTTGAGATGAACATGGCCTCAAAACAGACAAGGATGTCGCCGAGTTTCTCCTCGACAATTATGTTGTCAAAGCTACACGGTGCACATAATATTCATATTGTTATGTGATTCACTTTTTATTATTTTCCACTTTTCAGGTGGTTCTATCTTTTATATTTTTAGTAACGCAGAGACTCAAACCGAAACAGTGCGGCTATTGTCCTGTGAATGAACAATCAACGGAATTAACACCACATGGTCCACAAACCAGAACTTATGAACCAATTTCACTGGGTAACAAGTTAAGCATTTTAGAAGAATAAGGAGTTAAGGACTACTGAAAATTGGCATGACATTGCTGTTTAATCACTGTCTATTTGTATCTTTGCAGTCCTACATTCAACACCCAACGTTTGTGCCAGACATCTTATTCAGTGGACAGGAAATTTCCAATCAACAGGTTAGTAGACATGAATACCGGAAGTTTGTTATTTTATATATCCAGGTTTTTTTGTTAATTAAATCTGTTTGTAGTGATGTCCTCAACACTGGAAACGCCTGTGTCGAAATCAATTTGACGACACTTGATGCCTGGCCCCTACAGTTCTCCATTGTCTGCTAGATCACAAAGGTTTGCCAAAGTGCAATTGCATGACTTCATTTACATAATTTGCTCAAAAAATTTTGAATACATGAACATCACATCACCCGACATGTATTCTTTGTTATTATGCCTTGTAGGTTTGATGAAACGTTTACAACTTTTACCGCTAGCCAAGGCGAATCTGACGACAAGGAAGAGAAGACAATCAGCAATTGTTCTTCCTGTGGTAGGCGAAAACTCAGAGTATGTAATTTAATTATAAATGATTGTAGGACTGATATTTCATTTTTTAAACCACAGCAAATAGTACAAAATTTTGGAACAAATCATAAATTGATGTAACTTACTGTATTTTCAGATTACCTCAAACTGAAGCATCAATAGAACAAGGTGTTCAACACCACTATTGAAGGCCATGATGAGGTTGATCCCATGGATAAAGATACACCTGGGGAAACAGAAAGTGCCTTTAAAGTGTGGAAGGTGTTACCAGAGGAGGCAATCATGGGTGAAAAGTGCATTGTTTTTACCCATGTTCTTATGTCCCTGCTAACTGATCACTATGGTAGCATTTGTAGGAGAGAAGGTTGTGGTCGTGCACTTCAATACAGAAAAACATATGTTGGGCACTTGCCTTTTGGTGTCTTGGAGATGCAGTGCAGGACATTTTGGCGGGAGATAGGCAGCTCAGCCAACATGCAACAATATTAGAGCTGGAGATCTAATTCTAGCTTCTTCTTTGCTGCTTTCTGGAGACTCTTTTACAAGAATAGGGATGATGTTTAAACTCTGTAGTATTCAGTATTTTTCAAAAATACTGTTTTACCAATATCAGAGTTTGTACATCGTTCCTGCTGTAAATGATTTTTGGGAGCAGCAAAGGAGCCCAGAAGAATTGCACCTAATATCTCGGCAATTCCACCACCTGGGCAGTCTTTTGTGGAAACGCACCAATCCAGGTTTGAGAAATGGTGTTGTTAGAACTTTTATTTTGGGTAGATGGAGCCCATGAGCCTTGGAAGGCAGTCCATCTAAAAGAATTCCTTCTCTGATTTCAAACCCCCAGGTCCAATCAAGGACCAGGCTGTCCATGTCTGAGTGACTGGCTTATACAGAGTACACTATGTTCCTTTGTTCATGGTGATGTTTTTTTTTTCATATACTAGATTGTCCTGTATTTATTATTTGATATACAATTAAAAAGATTGCTGATTACATTACCTGTATAATGACCAAATAGAATATTGCCATTGACTCTAGGCATGCTGATGAGCTCTGACATTGAGTGAAACAACCAACATTTTCTTTACTAAGATTTTGAAATGCACAAAGAATTTATTTGACAAACATTTGTAAATTCAAATTTATTTTCTACATTGAACAATGTTCTAAACTAATAATCCACAGCAGTTCAATGGCAAGCCTTCGTAGTGGCTCAATATCAAGACCATAAACTAAATTCTGAGAACACAAATTTCTTGTTAGTTTGGGTTATTGAAATACAACCAACTTTATGCAGTCAAATAAGTCAAATACATAATATATGATAGGTGTGGGGTGAGCTAAGCTGGGGTTAAAGGGTAGTTTTGGCTATATTAATTTGAATTTGTTTGAATATAGTTACATTACATTGTAACCTTAAGATGTCATAAACACTTTTTATAACATATTCTTGAAAATTATACCATATACCTGCCAAGACTCTCAACAAGTGACAATATATGCATCCATACAAATACCACAATCTGTTGTTCATGGTCTGCTTGATTTTGGTCAACAACATCCATTGGTACTAGCTGGCCATGTCTCCTTCCTTGTTCTCTATCCTCACCTTCTGCTTCTTCTGCCCTCTGATTGTTTCCTCTTCTCAGTCCTCTTCTCCCGTCTGTTTCTTCACTGGCTTGATCCACTTCATGATCACGTCCTCTTCCCCGTCTTCAGCCTCTTGCCCGTCCTCGTCCCCCTTTAGTTTCATCCTGTCCTGCACCTCCTCGCCCACATCCCCTCCCAACTACTCTGCTGCTGGTATTTTCTTCTTCGTCATACTCTGTCTCATTATTTGACAAAGTATAGTCCTAACAAACACATCAAGTGATTAACTGCTGTTATCATTGAGTGCAATGTTCAGAATGTAATAATGGTTTGCTCCTGTCATACCACCTGCTATATCATATAGCACAGAAACATACAATATTTTTACAATAATATAAAATATTATAAATCAGCGCACATGTACACAAATTGCTATACGTGTAGTATGCAAGTGAAACGGTCAACACGACAAATTTTACACACATAACATATTTAAAATCAGTTCTGCCTAAACTAATTAAAGTCACATTGCTAACATGACAATTTTTCATACAAAATTTATTTGAAACCAGTTCTGCCCATACTAATGAAAGTCACATTATAAGCCTTTATATGACATTCCGTTACGGACAAAAATACGGAAACAAAAAAGTTGCTGAAAAAAATTATTCATTTCAAAACCGTCGAAAATTTACTGTTCGAATACGAAAAAAACCTTCAAACTTTGAATTTTCAATCAAGAATAAAATCATTGTCGATATATATAAAATATCTCGTCGAAAAAAATCTCGACGTCGAAAGGAAACAAAAAGAAATGGCGCAAATATCTCCACAGAAGCAGAAGTAATCAGCAAGTGGCGGGAAAATAACGTTAACCAATAATGTCAATCTGTTCTTCGCGACTCTTGAAACAAAATGGGAAACAATATACAACAAATTGTGAGAGCTGTAGAGGCCAATTTAAACACTTTGCCTCCACAGCAACAGCCTCAAAATGGTTCTAACATCAATGGAAATCCAACTTCAAATGTACATGGCAATCTAACGGCTCAAGATGAACTCTATCGCTCATTCCAAATCCCCAGAACTAGTACGTCTGGCAATACAAATCAAGCCGTTGAACAGACTTCCCAGTCAGCTCGCCAGTCAGGACAGTTTCAAGGTTCAATAAGCAATCAAGCGAGCATAATAAATTCAATAGCAGCTGGTTTTTCACCCAGATCTAATTATAGTAACACAAGAGCAACCACAAGGTCACGATGAACGAATCGATCAAATAATACTGGTTGATTTTAACCAAATTCTCATAGCCGCTCGTCTACCAGTAATGTTGAAGAACCCAAAATCTACCACAAATCTGTCTGTTTTCTTCCCGACTCAACTTGGGATTCTGTACCTAGAGGTAGAGCAAAGGTTGAACTTATTGAAAGAGGGATGTTTGTTGATGCTTGGGCTGTCAATAAGAATTGGAGCAAAAAGGAACTGAATAAAGAAGTGGTTAAGCTTTATCAAAGTATTTGGCGAGATGAAGATTCAGAATCTTTTGAGTAAGTACATTATTATGTATATGTTCATACAAGAGTCACATCAAACAATGTCATAATATTTTATCCTTTGGATTATAATTAGCACTAATGCTTAGGAGAAAAATATTTATATAACACCATTTAAGGACTCTATGGGTATGTGCGTGCGTGCGTATATATATTGTCACTGTTAAATTGCTGTTCATGGCATCATATTATCATGAATGATTCTCATTTCTCAAATTTAATAGGTTTGAGTTTGTGAGGGGAACAGGAACTGCCATATGTTCCCATTTCAAGTTAGTTACTGATAAACAACCATGCATACAGTAGGTGGCTATTAGAGTGCAATAATTCATTATTTTTTACCTGTAGTTCACTAATTAACAATTAGATTATGAGCTTGAGATTTCTATGCGGTGATAGTTGATGAGGGCGAAGCCCGAATCAACTATGACTGCATCGAAATCAGCGATGAGGGCGAAGCCCGAATCAACTATCACCACATAGAAATATTCAACAAAAAATATGGTTTTTAAGCAATTTTTTTAAAAGAAATCTCTATAGGAAGATGATTGTTTCGCTACTGGCCATGTATCGAGGAATAGATAGCGAGTAGAGTAACCAATCAAATTACAGCATTTGCAGTAGTGTATACTAGTATGATTCTACTAATACTTTAATAATTACACTGCCACATAGTTAAGCTAGTACAAATTATCATAATGAAATCAAAAGTCAACATACTGGTGTAGTTAGTCTTACATTTTCTTAAATTATATTACCAAAAAAAGAACCACGGTCAGTATAATTAACTGATGATAATTTTCATTAGTTTTTACTGTTAATCAGTTCAAGTTGCATACAATTTTCACTTAGATAATATATTGTCATAATGTTAGTAATATAGCAGGAGCAAAATGTGCTAAAAGGTACGTTTAAGCAGATACCATATCTTGAAAAACAGAAATACTACAGTGTATCTAAATATTAATTTGCATACTTATAACTTATCACATCTTAATAGCATTGAAACATAGCAGGTAAAACAGTCATGGCTTTATAGGATACCCTAAAGGTCAAAATGTCGAGAGAGCACTGGGACCAAGTTGCCCCTGTGTTTTGTGTATTTCTCGCTTACTGGGACTGTATCTACTTCACCAAATTTAGCTAAAGCGCAAGCTCGATGGGCGAGTAATGATTGTCGTGCTAAGTGCTACCTCTTTAGCTAAATTTGGTGAAGTAGATACAGTCCCAGTGAGTGAAAAATGTGACAACCCAAGAATGACTCGATATTGATAGTTAGTATATGTATGGGGATACACAAGACAGGCGCAACTTGGTCCCAGTGGTCTCTCGACATTTCGACCTTTAGGGTATCCTATAAAGCCATGACCCAGGTAAAACCTATACTCTTGCCTGTCGTGGCCCGCCCTTAACCAAACTTGTACCCAGGGTGCAGGGAGTTTGCTGGAAGCATAGATAGAATAGTGGGTACTAGGTTGGGCATTAACTGGCCCATATTGGACCTGTGCTTCAGGTGACCTATTGGACAATTACTCGGACAATTGTATGCTTAGCTGACAAAGACGAAAAGAATGTTCCTTCCTTACTTTTAAAACTTCAGCTTCAAAACAGTGGACTGGGAGAAAAGAGAGTGCATTTCCTGTGTCTGCTAAATCAGATGGAGAAAGAAAAGTTTTACATGAGTGAGTTGTAGATTACTGCAATTTTATCTGTTTTGCTTGAGCTAATTTACACAACGTAAGTGATGTAACATAACATCACATGTGCATGTCAGGTTTAATTGTACTTTACAGAGCACATCCTTTGCTGGCTGATTGTGGTGGATTCGAAATGCTTTTGACAAAACCTAAGATGAGAACGGAGTTGCAGGTTGATCGATGTGGTAGTTGTTCCACAGAACTGAGATGTACGGGAACTGGACGGATATACATACAACCAATACAAAAGAGTTTGATTGTGAGTGAAGGGGAAAATGATACAGATCAAGAATACGAAGAATGCCTATTTTGTCACAAACTGTTCCCAATTCACAAGATCCGACTCCATATAACATCATGTACAGTAAATCTAATTCTACAAAATATCTAGTGTACAAGTTAGTTAACATTTTCAAACATTAAAGGACATTGGCAATAGATTTTTTATTCTTTATATCTATTACACATACGTATGGAATACTTAATTACGTATTTTCACTTGTCCATCGCATTTAGTTGCTCAGAAATATCGTAAAACTTTCTACCTTCGTCCACCATCTTGAAAAAACCGGGGATGCTAATTTATGCGGAAATAAATTTGAGACGTCAGGTGCAGGGGAAACAGATATTATCAATATAAAATAATACGCGTCCAGTCGCATTATAATAAGATTTTGACTAAAACAGAATAGATAAACTTCAAATTTTTTTCTACAACCACGTAACAATTTAGCAGCACTACTTTACTACATGTTTCGACTGTGTTTTTAAAATAAAGGCGTTTATTTTGGCAGTAATGTTCGTGCGCTTTGTATACACTACTGGTAATATCTAGACTTTATTAACCGAATTAACGGCACCACCTGCCGGCACTGAGTGTTTATTTATATTCCTGATGTAAAGTTATAAAAACCATGTAAAGTAAAAAAGCAAATTCCCAAAAAAGACATCTTGAGAATGAAAGGTATGCTTCAAAACAAAATGCAGGTTGAAGCTGTAATCATCATTCTGTCTGTATCAACAGAAACAATAGCACGTTAATTAAACACTAAAAATGAATTGACAGCGTACAATATGTTTTTGTTCGCAGTGCGCGTAATGTTTATGTAATACTGCTTGTGAGGAAGCCATTTAGTAAACCGCACATGGCATTAACGAAATTTACGAATCGAGCAGTGCCAGTGTATAATTGTTTACACTATGTACAGTTCTTATTATTATATAGACAGAAATTTAGTGATTAGTCCAATACTCGATAGTCTT
The DNA here is from genome assembly GCA_963855995.1 of Muricea muricata. Lineage (NCBI taxonomy): Eukaryota > Metazoa > Cnidaria > Anthozoa > Malacalcyonacea > Plexauridae > Muricea > Muricea muricata. Next base: position 72,658,022 of record OY979716.1, read on the forward strand.
GATGTGAAATTTATTGCAATTTAGGATTAATAATTTGTTATTTTGTTTCAAACAGCAGGAGGGACCTTATTCTCTCAAGTTGTAGATATTGTTTTATTTGATATGACCCTGCCCCATGTGCAAAAGCAATAACTTTTTGCTGGCTGATTTTTTGGCATATTTAAATGAGTATAAATGCCATTAGGCAACGCAAACTGGTCCTCAGATTTTCGTGTAAACACACGAAGGAAGTGCATTTGCCCAAAATTTGAAATACTCAAAACGAACATCGTTGGTATGTACTTTTCCCCTTGTGGTTCAGCTTCTTTCAACAATGTATCATACTCATCATCATCCAACGCTTTATCATGACAACAAAACGATTGAATGGCTTTTTGCTTTAACGTGCAATGCCCGCACCCAATGCCCACATCAACTCAAGGCGCCATGCATTTTCGGCCTCAAACATATGGTCGACTTTGTCGTCAGACGATCCACTCCCTTCTTTCGAGTCGCTCTTGTCATCACTGTCGCTTGCCTCCATTCCCGGTTCAAGTTCTAATTGATAGGGTAATACCCTATCTCTTTGATTATCGTGAGTATTTTCTACTTAAATAATCAAAAACCGCCAAATTCCTCACCAGAAGTACGAAATCGCGATATACGCATAATAAAATATATTTGATGTTTTGATTCTCCCCTAAATCTGACGTCACCCAGGTCATGACCTGTGAAGATAATTTTTTGAAAATCTATCGAAGATGGCGGCCGTATCAAATGTTCAGAGTGAAATAACTCATGAACGAAACAGTTTGGATAAAAAGTAATACAATATTCGTAATCAGAGGGTAAAATTTCACTAGTATCAACAATAAAAAAATTTATTGCCATTGTCCTTTAATAAAAATTTCATCATATTCAAATTTGTTCAAAAATAAAATGTTTGTACTTAAGTACAGCGATGTACAAAATTAAAGTCGCAAGGTGTCACACTACATAAAGTCATGATATTAATGTCTTGATATGCTTGACTTGACTCCATTTTCCCACTGACCAGCTTTGGCTATATGTAGTTCACTTTCTGTCACAGACTAACTCAATTTTGCTGCTTGGCAAAATTACATGTCCGCCTAAAAAAGTTGCAGACTTACGAAAAGTCATTTCAACGAACTTAAATTTTATACCATCCGCATAAGACAAGTCATCATGCAGTTCGTTGACAACTTTTGTCAACTAGACGGTTTTTCCGTGCAGATGACATTAAAATTGTTTTAATTATTTGTCATTAACTTTGTTATAAGATGATAACGACTGAACTTTGAGAATTATTTTTAAGAAAAGCTATTTGACAATTTGACTTTCGGCAGTTTTGGTACCATTCTCTCTTAGAATTTTAAGTTAGTAATACTTACGTAGAAAACTGATATTGTTGTCTTTTTGTTTTGGAGCAATGCTCTCAAAGTAAGGTGCATGGTTAATACAAGCAATGTTAAGGTGTTTGATCTTTCTTGCAGGCTTGTGTAGATGTGGATAGGTCGGCATCCGAAGAAAGCCTTGATAATGAGTTAATAAGTATTAGTACAACTTAAGATCTGGGAATGTTGTAAATAATGAAAGTAAAACCCTGTTAAAGCCGGCCTTCAGTTTAGCGATTGAAACTTATTGGCCAAGACCAAATTTTTTGTAAAATTTATGAGGCCATGTGCCAAAAAGTTAGGGGAGGTGCAGCCATGCTTCAAGTTTTCATTCTTCAACAAAATAATTGAGGGCTAGGTTTCATTTTATCATTTCATGCACCTTGGCACAGACTACAAAATACCACGTTTGTCATTTCAAATATCTTTGTGTCCTTTTCTTCTATTTGTGTCGATTTAAGACGAAAAAAGTCGCTATTAAGGAAGGTGCATCATTTTTTTTTGGGGGGGGTCCAAAAATGCATAGGGGAGGTGAAAGATAGGTTCTATTTTATTTTATTCTATTTTACAAGTTTGCCATTAATAATTAGGTCAACTGTTACTAAATATAAACAAGAAATAAATTACACATAATGGCTGGAATGACCACACAGAGATAAAATCTCCAATAACGGGTTCCACAACATCCAGAAAGCATAACATAAATTTACACTAACGCATGATGGATATTTAGACATAATAATAAACAGACAAACAAACAGACCACAAACTACAATCCAGAGCAAAATGAGTTGGAACACTTTTAGAGAATTATGAAAATTTCCCCCGTTTAACAAAAAATGCCCCCCTTTCCCCCAAATCAATGTTGTCAAAATCCAATTTTGCATTTTTACAATACACCAGTAACAGTAGGACAACATTGAATTGGGGGAAGGGGGGAAATTGTAGAACAATGGCAGTCTTTATCATTTTTGTTATATGTGTAAAATTTTGAAGAAAAATATATTGTTTGTTTCAACAATTTTGCTCTGGATTGTAGAACAAATGATGATGAAAAGACAAACTACAAGGTAACACCGCTTTAAGTGAGTTTCTGAACTGCGTAATTAGTAGTTAATGAACTAAAAACCTAATCATCCAAATTTGATTCTCAACGAAATTGAGGATCGTTACTGGGTATTGTGAGTAATTTGAAGCTGTTAGATTGTTTGTGTATCGAGAAAGCTTAAAGAAATTAATGGCCGCCTTTCCCCACCGTGCACACCGACCACAACCACTGGAATGCCATACTCGAATATGAAGTGGATTCGTGAGATAAGTAATCATCAGCATCATGGTAATTGCATTCGGTAAACGCGACAAGGCAAAGCGACCACTTTACAGTTCGGTTGACCTAACAACAAGATCTAGATAGTAAGTTCCATAAAGGATGACTTGTGTGACATTTCACACAAACAGACTTAAGAGTTCTCGGTTCAGGTTCAGGGGAGATACGCACCTCCCACGCCTCCTCTGTAAATCCAACCATGTTTTGCATGCCGAAGTGTTTTGCTTCAGTGCAGTTTTCTTTTTTCTTGCCCATTCCTTGAATAGCGACAAAGCTGTAGTCGCAACTTTGAGTTACACTTCATTAGCCGCCAACACCTCATTAGTAGGTTTTTTATCTAGTAACGAAAGTTCAGACGAACAAGTGTCAGTTGCCGACAATGCACCGAGGCCACTAATCCAAATCACGATTGACAATAACATCCCAGAATCCATAAACAATGAAATTCATTCAGAGCATAGCAACAGGTACTGTACCGGTAACGTGATATCCAGTTGCCATAGCATTAACAGGAAGTTGTTTAAATTTATAAGTTGGTGATCTGTCATTGCCAGTACAGTAACTAGTACTGCAACAAGCTTTCAGACGAAGGGCCTTTGCTCGAAACGTCGACGTTTTTGATGGGTGTAATTTCAGTAATATCATAGTCACCTCAAAACTCTTTGTTTTACTAGTGATGATTAACAACTAAATAACCCAATGAATATACACCAGGTAGCATTAGAACTAATCGTACCTAATATTTATAAATTAGGTACGATTACTAGCTAATTGTACCTAATGTTTATGTCAAACACCTGCACTTATTAGTTATGCAAGACAGACATGAGCACACTCAATTAACCTTTATTAATGTTATTCCATTTCAGCTATAGTTAAATTCCTTAAAAGCGTTCCTGTTGTCTGGCGACAATAATATTACAAAGTAATAACATGGCTTTGCGGTTGCTTAGTGATTAAAATGTCCCTCAAGCCTCGGGAGGTTTAGTAAAAGTTCCTTGGTGCTGCGCGCCTTGGGTACATTTAATCACTAAGCAACCTCAAAGCCATGTTATTACTTATAGGTATACCATATACCATACAGCTTTATGTGAATTGTTAATGTATTTCATAATAATAATAGCCAATTATATAACAATATCCGAACTACATATAGGGAGGAAATTCCTTACCAAGAACACTTACAGAATGCCCTAAATAAAACAATTTTTGCAATGTAAGTATTGCACATTGCTGAATTTTCACACTTATATGTAAGCTATTGGCTTTTGCAGTTTGTCATTATTTCTGAACCTGATGTATTTATGTACAGGTCTGAATGTGAAGATCCAGTTGCAAATCTCAAAGAATACCAGGAAAACCTAATGAGACGACGTGTACTCGACATTCAAGACAAAAATATATTAAAAGAAGGGAAGACATCAGAAATATTTATTTCAAGGTCTTCTTTATTTTCAGACGCTATTGACGAGTTGATGAATGGAGACATGGATGTCAGCTTGCCACTCGAAGTGTCTTTTAATGGTGAAATGGCTGAGGATTAAGGGAGGCCAAGGAAGGAGTTTCTTAGAATAGCCATAAGAAAGACAATGGAATGTCTTTTTGAAGACGATGGATTTGGGCAATATATCGTTAAAGATGATGTGTCGTACATTCGGAGAAACCATTACTTTGTTGGAGTTCTTATATTTGGTAAAACAGCCATTTTATATACTGTACACATTTTCATTATTACATGTATTCATATCATATGCATTTATTTTAAGCTTCAGCCTTTTACAAGGAGGGCCATTGCCAAATTTTATTCAGGAAAATCAGCTGAAACTCTTTGAGCAGAAAGCATACCGTAACTTTTTGAATTACATGAAGGAGGTAGCAGGTAATTGTTTATGTACAGAAAAGTACACGGTTTGAGAAGTATTGATTAAAAGTTGCACCCCGGTATTTCGGCAAGCACAAGTGCAATTTTTCATTAATGCTATATTTATATACGCACCTTTGTGTAATTAATGTTTAATTCCCACAGTTTGTGAACCATTTTAGCCAATCACATCGAGAAAATTGACTACAATAGTATTAGTAGGGTAATACTTAATATAACACTCTCGCATTTCTGAACGGAGGGTAACCGTTATATGCGCGAACGTTATATATTTCTTTTGCAGTGTATCCCTCACAAATGAAGTAAGTTGCGGTGTGCCAAAAACACATTGCAAATAAAATTGACAACGACTCAACATGCAAGAATTGTAAACGCGCGCAAATCCGTACTTAGTTGTTTTATTGTTCTCGACATGGTTGAACCTGTTGATTGGTTGACAGGTTGATAAACCAATGATTAGTTGAGCGGGTACAATCTGACTGCCACATGCTCAGCAGCAACTACAGGGTCATTTCGCCAGCATTTACGTCCATGACACTCTTCCGCAGAGCCATAAAATTTGAACACAATAGCTACTGTATAACTATAAGGATTTTTATCACACTTGAAATATACAAGAGTTTCCAATATTTTTTCCGGTTTGTACCAGTTTGAATGAAATGTCGCACCCTCACCTGATATACCGAGGAAATGCTGCGACTACTCCATATAATTCAATCTTTCTTTTTAAGACAAGATTTTTAAGATATGATTGTACACCCAGGTCAGTTTTCCAGGAATAAATTTTAAATTCCAGGAATAAATTTTAAATTCCAGGGTTTTGAAGGATTAAAATAAAAATCCAGGGGGTCTGACAAGCTAGGGCGGACTATCAAGCATGCCGGGTCAAGCAATGGCAGAGCAACAAAACGGACTTCCCCTAAACCTGCACTGCCCAATTACATAATCGGACCCCACCCCTAGCTGTGTGTGAGAAAACATTTTACGCCTTTTTTGTTTCTCAGCCAGCAGAAAATTATACTTTTAATTTATTAGGCAAATACTTACATAATATTAATTGTATACATGTTTTCAAATAATCTCTCTTGAAGTAACCTGTCGTATATATTATTTCTATACGCGCAACATCCTTCACAGGGATGATATGATCGCAGGTGTTTGTGTGGATAATATGCATGTAAATAATGTGAGAGCCATTTTTTTTAGTATGGAGAAGCATTAATAATTGTTGCTTTCTTATTTTTAGCTGAAAGACGTGGGACAATCACCTTTTGAGGTTTGTCACGGCAAGCAACACGGAACCATTACTCGGTTATGGTGTTAAACCCACCATCTCCTTTAGTAGGACATGCTGTCGTGTCTTCCAATGAGTAACACATGTGCAAATAGACTTACACTTGCTATAGAAGACCAAGTGCCTGAAAACAGAGACAGCCTCTTTCAGTTTTTTGACTATGCTTTTGTAAACAATTATTTTTGACATGCTTAAAGATATTAAAGTGCAAGAGTGTAGATTCAGAGGTTTTCATGTATACAAATAATTACATGGCGATGTTTTGTTAATTCTTATTTAGTTTCATTACTGTAACGGGTAACATCACCCATAAAACTGTTGTATTGCTAGAACAGCGATTTTCATTTTTATTATGAATGCGCTGGCAGGTAAAAAAGCACGACGTTATGACATGTGAACTTGATTATGAGTGATAAAAGTGAATGTTCAGAAGAGTGTACTATCTCAGTATCATTACGTAACTGATAGTGCAATACCTAGTATGCTGCAGATTTTGCTGCAGATATTTTCAAAATTGTATATTTTCAAAATAAAATATTTTTCAAGTCTGCATGGATGTACATAAATCGGTAAACATGTGACTGATGTAACCTCCTCTGCAAGCATCACCCGCATGAAAATTTGAATAAAAGCGATGCCTGCGGAGGAGGCTACAATTGATGTATTTTTTTCTGATGGAATTTTAATCACATGTTAATAAATTCTTTTCTTTACGAAACGGAGTCCCCTAGACTTAAACTTGCACTGTATATGGCACAAGCCCCGATGATAGTCTAGAGGAGACAGTACTTAACAAAAACAAGTTACTCGTACATCAGTCAGTTTTAAACATCTGCAACTGCCTCGTCTAAAATTTCATGAAGAGTTTGCATGGCGTATAGGTAAGGCTCCATATCCCAAGGCCCTGCTCCATTAACACCTGACATACGAAGCTTGAACTCCTGGATTTGTGCTTGATCTAGCGAAGATTGTATTTCAGGTACAACTACAGCATCTTTGTCATCGATATTGGCGTGGTCTGGAAGGCTACCCGCTGGATCCACTCCATAGTCCCCAAGTTCTTCCTATCGTGATAAAAGATAGCAACATCATACGAATAAAGGCGGTATTAAAGGTGGCACAACAAATGCACACAAATTATGCACCTCACCTAAAAATTCAAAGTATTCTGAAGCCACTATTCTATTTTCTCCTCTTATTCGCTGAATACCCATAATAAATAGTTGTAAAGGTGTTTTATTACCAACTGTTCTTTTTTTTATGGTTAAGCCATGATCATGCAAACTTTCCCAGGATGTTTGTTGATTACGAGAAGATACACAAATGAAGGCAGAATAGATGATTATCATTATCTGGGTCCAACAATCTGTTGCTCTCTAACATCTGAAATAAGTCATGGAGAACGGAAGTGGCCACCTGATAAACATCACACCAAAGCCTTTCTATACGCGAGTTGTGCACACTTTTTCTGGTGATAAAACTGCCCCTCCCTGGACCTCTGGTGGGGTGAGCCAACATGTATTGTGCTACGTCCCTGTTTTCTACACTCATGTCTCCTCTAACCCACAGAGGAAGACCCCAATCGTTTACAGCTGTGGTAAACAAGTTCAACACTGTGGCAGATGTGTTGTCGGGACTACAGGTCAGGTATATTATGGAATGACTATATACATCAATACATCCATGTACCACCAACTTCCACCAGAAACATATGTAAAGTCAAAAAATAACTGCATGTTTCCTTTGCTCTTATAAGTATAAAAGAATATTAATTATAATGTATGTAATAAAAGCTAATCTACGTGATGAGCTTGTGATTGCCATCAATATGCCAAAGTGCTAACGGGGAGTAAACGGTATAAATACATTGGCGAATATTGGTGAAATTCGCAGGCGATTTCTTTGGACGTGGATACCTTGTGCTACCAGCTCACCTTCTATTGTTTTTAATCCTGGAAGTAATGATTAAAAATTAAATATGTTTGTCATTGTTAGCACCCATAAGGACACCATGGATTACCTACAACGAGTGTCGGAAATTTGGTGGACTGACAATTTATTCCGGACTGTCGGAATTTTAAGGTCAATGTGTCTAAATACCACATTTTAAACACAACATGACCCTTTCAGACACACACTGTGGCTTTTAAACACAATATGTCCGTTTGGTATGCAAACTAAACACATCCTGTTTGTTTAAGGTTGAAAACAAACACTTTGTGTTTAATAGTATATGAAAACAAACACAATTTGCTTGTTTTCTGTAAAACCAGACTAAGATGAAAACTAAGACGGAAATGCCATGCATAATTCAATTAAGTCGATGACAGGCAAACACTTGATATAAAAGATAGAAATCTTATTCATTAACTTCTGTACTTCTATACTGTATTTTTAGCGCGATATTTATGTTTGTACATTTTATGAAACATTTTGGTGCAATAATTGAATCGAATGAACATCTTAGAAAAATATAGAGGACATGAATGGCTTAGTATAGAGCACAATCAGACAAAGCGCGAGGTAAATGCAAAGGCTTTCTATGCTATAGCCTAAAATAATAGTAATTACAGCATTGAACGAAAAGGCAAACAATTTAAATCACTATAAACGCCAACCTTAAACAGTGTCGCAGTGATTAACCCGCGCTATGTTATTGCCTACATATAGGTACACCGTAACCATAACTATCGGTATATCAACATTTTGTGGACATTCACAAACCCTTTGGACTTAATGTTAAATCCGCGCAAACATTCTATAGTCAACACATATATTAACAAGTGAAATGACATGAGATCGTTTGTAGCCATTTGCATCAAACGTGGTCTGCTTATCGAAAACGGCGCTAAACGAATAAATGGTTACAACATATGAAAATTTACCTTTTTGGCTTCGTTTATTCAACATCCATGTTTGTAGTTTGTGTGCCTTGTTACAGCCAATTCTTTTGGATATTAGATCTTTGTTCATTTTCATTCCTGACTTTTTTCTGATACTTATGTCAGTGCATAGTGCTGCACGGTTGGCAATCTTTGGGCACAATTTTATCTGCGTACGATAAACACTATGCACTGCGGGATAGCAATTTGTTTAGAATGTGGATTTTAAACACAACCTGACTAACTTCACTATTTTAAACACAATGTGACTGAAACGCAAGTCAGTGTTTAGTTGTTTTTAGATCCAATTTAATGCATAAATTAAGGCATTGATAAACGAGGACGCTATATCAAAAATACATGTTCGCGTTAAATATTGCTTTAACTGCAAATATTTAAACTAATAGACACGTGTAATATGACTTCCTGCATGCAGGATGTGATTAACAGTTGAACATCGTTTGTCTCTAATAAACTTAATTTCCAATGCAAAGTGTCCAGAAAAATTGGCAAGTCTATGTTCATAGCCCGACTATAGGAGGTTTATTCTGTTTAAGAATTGTATTTGAATCAAATTCAAACATAAATTTTAACATTGTAATGCATTATTACATTTACATTATTAATCGAGCTAAAGCGATAGTTATAAGTTCTGTCTGTTTTTTTTTTGCGCAAGACTTATTCTCCCACGTGGCCACTCTAAATTTTGACCAATCGTTACAAGTCTTACAGGCTAATATAATTAAGCTTATCTTTCTATGCGTCTCAATACAAAGGAAATGGCAATACGCTTTTTATGCGTACTCGATCGACGCAAAAAATCGAAGCAAAATGGCTGTATATAAGCTTTCTAGGGGTAAAACTAAATCACCATAAGCCGATATGCTTTCATTAAAACTGGTGTGGCGGTAACTGTATTACTGTATTGTGATTGCAAACGTGCGTTCTAACATGCATACTCAATCTGCATAACTCGATCTTGAATTAAGTTTGATAGTCTTGATGCACGTGATGGTGGTTATTGATTAGAGAAACTAAAGTATGCCTATGTCAAGTCGGTTAAGTTTTGATCAGTGTTTGAAAGCGTATATATGCAGCCATTTCATTTGGATCGAAAACGCACAGAAGTTCATCGAAATCGTACAGCCTTTTGTTGTGTACTGAAAATGGCCTCATTGTCAAAATCTTGATGTGATATTACGACACAGCTTGCATACGTATTCACGCCATCAATATTACAACACAGCTTGCATACGTATTCACGCCATCAATATTACGTTCGGCCCAGACGCCATAAATAAACGCTTATCCAACATATCGTCAGATAAGAATGCTTTTGACTAATTGACTCAACTGTTTCTCCATTACTGGCCGATTAAACGCGTAACCATATATAAGTGCTTTGTTATGGTATGGCTAGTCATGCGTTTTGGTGCTCCGCTACTTTCGTCGTTTCTGTCTGCTTTTTTATTTGTTTTGGCCAGCAACCGGCTTTGGAAGGGCAGGCAATTCCAAATTGTGATGGAAGAATCCGTGGAGATGGATTTTTGGGAGATGGTTGTGGAAATTTGGAAAGTTTAGTTATATCGTGCCTTGGGAGAAACGACGGCATTCGTGATGTTTGCTGTAACGCTGAGGTTGGTTTGTGTGGTTCTTTCGCTAGACTTAATCGCAATTTAGGTATAGAAGGACGGGGAGCGCCGAATGGAACAGCCAAACATTATGAAGATGTGTTTTTCATATATAACTTTCCAGTGTACGGACATATATTTTCCAAAATTTTGGACTTAAGCCATTCCAAATGTGAAATGATCTGCAATTCTAATTATGTTGAAGCAATGAGACGGGGTTTTGGAAGCCTTGATTGCAAATTTTTATTGTTCAAAGCTTGAACTTGGTCATTAACCTGTAAATTAGTATTCAGTAAACAAAGGGAATTATGCAAGAGAAAGAGGTCTAAAGCAAGAGCTTTATATTATGCAAATGGCACTGCAACTTTCCAGGTCCTGTTGCTATGTGGGGATATCTCGACAAATCCTGGCCCTGTGAATGTTAAATGTGACAACTGCATGAAAACTATTCGGAAGAGTCAGAAAAGCGTGACTTGCGAGATTTGTTTTGGTCAACGGCATTTAAACTGTACGGAACTCAATATTAAATGTTTAACTTCTACATGGACTTGTCCAAAATGTCTGTTTACTGTACTTCCTTTTAGCAACTGTCCATCTTTAGATATGTCAGGTGTGGACAACAGTTTAAGCGTGTTGTATGTGGGCATTTCAGAATCTGTTGTAAACATTTTAAAGGAACATCCACGACATCTCAGCTTAATGCATTTAAATACCCAGAGTATGGTGTCCTCTTTCAACGAGTTTCAGGTCCTCTTGTCTCAGTATCCGATGGATGTTGTCACCATGAGTGAAACTTGGCTCAAGGAAAATCCTGTGCTGTTAGAATACGTTTCTTTACCCGGCTACGGGGCAGTATTTCGAAACCGTGACAACATTCGCGGTGGTGGTGTTGGAGCATATATTAGCAATTCAATCAAGTACAAGCGAAGAAAGGATATTGAAAGTCTTCAACCGAATATGGAACAATTATGGATCGAAATTCCGGGACGAAATAAGCACAGCAAAGCATTGATTGGTGTGATTTATCGATCAGAGCGAGTTCAAAGCCCTTCAGATTGGCTAGACAGTTTTGAGTCCTTGCTGGGTTATCTTACCGTATCGTGGGATGGCCTGCTTTTAGTTACTGGCGACATCAATATTGATTTATTGAAGCCTAACGATCCTCTAAGCAAAAAGTATCAGTCAATCCTGGAAATTTTTGGGCTTAGTCAACATGTAACGAAACCAACACGTGTCACGCAAAATTCGAAAACATTAATTGATCATATTGTAACAAATGATCCGCACTGTGTGGCGGCTACAGGAATTATTCCCGTTCCTACGATCAGTGACCACGATGCAGTATTTGCTTGTGTCAACGTTCGTGTGCGGCGCTTTCAACCTAGATGCAAATGGCTACGACTGGAGAGAAAATTCGTCACCGAAGAATTCCTTGAAGATTCTGCTAACCTACCGTATTCCGTAATATATGGGTTAGAGTCACCCGACGACATGGTAAATGCCCTTAACACTTTGTTTAGTGAATGTATAAACAGACATGCTCCCTTAAAAAGAGTCAAGTTGACACGCCCCCCGGCACCATGGATGAACGCAAATGAAATACGACAACTACAGGCGGATCGGAACAGACTACGCTTTGAAGCTCATAAAACTAATAGTGATGATTCTTGGAAGGCTTTCGAGAAGTTCGCAACAAGATAAAGTCTGTTATTAATAAAACAAAGCGAAACTTTATCAAAACTGCTCTCTCTTCTAAAAGGCCAAAGGAGGTATGGAAAATGATACATCGTATTCTCCACCCCAACAAGAAGCCTCTTAATGTGGATCCAGATAAACTTAATGACTTTTTTATTAATACGAATGAAAGAATATTAGGAACTAAGCCAACTACACCATCAGACCTACTCGAATTCATTGACTCTCTTTCTGAGGATACAACGTCACAGCTACCATTCACTTTACGGCTTGTTTCGCATCATGAGGTATTGTCTGAAATCGATAAACTTCGCTCAGACACATCTACTGGTATTGACGATATACCGGTTAAATTTGTAAAACTGGCGAAAGAACATCTAGCGAGTCCTTTGCAATATATAATAAACAATTGTATTACTCAGTCGACCTTTCCAGAAGTGTGGAAAGTTGCAAGAATTTCGCCTATTCCCAAAGTAGACCAACCTTTGTGTGAGGCGGACTATAGACCTGTCTCAATTTTGCCGGCATTGTCAAAGGTTTTTGAGCGGCTTGTTTTAAATCAGATGATTGCGTATATTGAAGAAAGAGCACTTCTTGGAGCTACGATGTCTGGATTTAGAAAAGGGCACTCTACAACAACTGTGTTACTGGGTATTCGGGACGCATTGATTAGAGCATCTAAGAAGGGAGAGGTAACTCTTATGGCTTATGCAGACTACAGTAAAGCTTTTGATACGGTGCAGTTCAGAACTGTTTTAACTAAGATGTACGGACTGGGCTTTTTAAAATCATTTCTGCACTGGGTGATTAATTATCTTACAAACAGACAACAGCTGGTACAGGTTAATGATGAGAAATCTAGTCTCCTCACCATAGAATTCGTACGTTCAGTATTAAATGTGGGGACAAATTACTTGATCGAATACGATGTAAAAATCTTTTAGGAGTTCACTTAAATGAGCATCTATCGTGGTCTTCACATATCGACTCTTTGCTAACTTCGTGTTACGGAATTTTAGCAGTATTGAAGAAGTTGAGGAACTTGGCGCCCTTCCATGTAAGAAAGACGCTCGTTGAAAGCCTTGTCCTTTCCAAAATTGACTATGCTAGTCCTGTATTCTACCCATTGCCAGTATACCAACAAAAGCGGCTTCAACGCCTTCAAAACGCATGTGCAGGTTTTGTTTTAAGGAAATTTGCAAGACAGGAAGACCTTGCCACCTTGAATTGGCTGAGTATCAGTAAGAGGATGGATTTTAATATTCTAAAATTAACATATAAAGCCTTGCATGATGATCCGTTTCCAGAATATTTAAGACTATCGCTACACTGTGTCAATGCATATAGGCTAAGATCTTCTTCTGCACCTGTCCTAAGTATTCCTAAGGAGTCAGGAACTTTTCAAGACTCAGCTGCAGCTACTTTTAACAAACTTCCTGTAGAAATCAGGAATATTAACAATTATAGATCTTTTTGTCATTGTATAAAAGAATATCTTAAAAATAGTGAATGATTCCAATTTGTAATGTAATCGGATTAACATTCTTTTTTAAATTCGTAATTCTCGCTAATATAGATTGTTATATATTTTAATGTAGATAGTTTTACAGGTGAAGAGCCATTCTGTAATGGATATA